>JAOEHI010004228.1:0-10176 GCA_025447815.1 Percopsis transmontana | reverse complement strand
AATATGAATATAAATATATTAAATATGACTACAATTATATATATATATATATATATATGTATAATTATGTTATATTTAAAAAATGTGCAATGTTTTTTTTCCCATGGCTGTACATATATATTTAACAATGCATGACAGTATTTTAGCAAAAAACTAAATGACTCCAATTAGAATTTAAAACAGACAGATTAAACCTTTTATAAACAATTGTAATTCCAATGCTGTCTAGTAAGTTAGAAATGTGTCAGTATATTATGTCAGCTTCAGGTACATTGCTTTAAATACATAAACTGCAAATCACAAAATCAAGCCCAAGGTAAAATTCAGCTACCGTTGCCACGGCAATGAATAACCCCTGACATGTATTCTTCTTGGAAGGAAGCACTCCTTTTCCATGTCCAACAGGTGTAGTGTTAATGCCATTGTCGTGCTGGCTGCTTTACACTGACTAACATTGTAAAGTCTAACAGGACAGAGAGTCAGTCCTTATAGCAGTACTGCCGCTATGAGACATGGAACCCCCGGGCTGCCGTACACTCCACACTTACAGAGCTAAATCTCCCACGACTCTGCAGGTCCGAAATTACAATTGCATCACAATCATTTAGCTGACGCTTCTATCGAAAGGTAGGCCAACTCTGGGGCTCAAACCCATGACCCATGAGAGTCAAACGCCCAGACTAATAGACTCTCTGCCCCCTGAAATACTGTACATGCACATAAAAATAGAAAATGGAAACATCCTCTAGAAGTTGTTTTATTTTCCCCTGAGTTACCCACTTGGGGTAAATGCAAATAAAACAGAAATGCTTTTCGAGGGGGGAAATTATCATGTTGCGTTTCATTTCCAGTGCATGCGGAGCGCTTGTAAGATAGATGAAAGCCAGTGTGCTCATGCTGTTGAAAATAGCTGAAAGCCCCCAACCACCCTCACAGATAAAGGGCCTTCCTGAGATCTCTGATGTCTTCCTGTGAGCCGTCTGGAGCCGTCAGCTGGGTTTAGGAGGCAGGAGGGGCCCCAACACGCACACACAACACAAGAGAAGGCCCAGCAGAGTCTTTAGGACAACGGGGCAGCATCATCTCCATCTGACCTCAGACGAGACAGCAACAGGCTTCTGGGGGGGGGGAGGAGGAGACCCTCAGGGGTGGGGGACAGTCCGCTGATGATGAGGACGGTGATGAAGAGCACACACACACACACACACACAATACATTTACAGCCACACAAATACAAGCACACACACGTCACACCCGTGACCCATACTGTCACAAGCCACGCCCCTCCCCACCTGCAGCCAATCCCATAGCAGTGCAGACAGCGGCATGGGCCTCACTCTCCCGCGAGCCCTGGGCAAGTTGTCTTGTGTTTGTGCCAAGCGCTCCAGCCGTCACTTTCACGCCCTAGTTTTGTGTGACTGGTTACGATCTTTGCCTCAGTTGTTGACCACGTTTCTGTTGTGGTTTTTGCCTCTGCCCAGTGCCCAGCGCCCAGTGCCCAGCGCCCAGTGCCCAGTGCCCAGTGCCCAGTGCCCAGCGCCCAGCGCCCAGCGCCCAGTGCCCAGTGCCCAGTGCCCGTGGCTCGTTGCTTCTTCCATTCAAATGACTAGAGAGACCTTTGTGTTGGCGCCTGCTTTTGAGTCCTGTATACGGTGCTTGACGCATACGGGCACAAATGCACGCAAACACACACACACACACACACACACACACACACACACAATCCATTTTAGTCCTATTTTGTGGTGCAACAGGAAGGAAGCCCCCCCCACAGCTCCAATTAGGAGTGAATTCTCCCAGGAGCCCCCCCATTGGTTCATACACCCTGTGCTACGCGAGGGCCAACACAGGTCACTGGGCAGTCTAATCACGGATGTATGGAACCGAAAGATCAGCGTTCATATTCATAACATGGTCTTATATGTATTTATCGTAATCATGTCATTGGGGAAACCACCAACGTGTAGCATCCACCTGGATGATGATGATGATGATGATGATGATGATGAGGATGATGAGGATGATGATGATGCGAGGCAGCCATAGGGTGCCTGTATGTTCAGCACACGTTAGCTATTCAGTGGGGCGGTGGGCAGAGGGAGAGTTGGCCAATTTGTCATTTTTTAGGGACAATTTAGAAGGCCTTGATTAGCTACGGCCACCCCTACTCTCTCCACGATGTTGTCCTCTTTTCCAGAAGTGTCCTGGGATTTATTAGGATCCAGAGAGTCAGGAGTGCTGATACGCTCCTGTTCTAATATCAGCTAATACCCACGTAGGACAGGGATGTTGTCTGCTCGTTGCCATGAGAGGAAGCAGAACACACACACACACACACACACTGCCAAGGAGATAAAGATGGTTCTGGTGGGTTCGTCTGACAGGGGTCTTTGTGCGTTTCAAGCATGCGACAGTATGTGTTTTGATGCCGGCTAGCGTTTTTTATGTCTTATTAGTGTAAACGTAAATGTTTGGTATTTCGTTCAGGCCGGCTCCACGGCGGGTCGCCTGCATCATGGGCTGCCAGCAGCACGCTTCTGAAGCAGAACAACTGAACGGGGAAGAGAATGCCGTTTTTCATTCGCCGGAGCTCTCGACGAATTTTTTAGGCATCACCTTGGATAGCAACCTGATGCAACCCTCCCTGCATCGGGAAAAATTAAATTGCATCAGAGAGGTTTATGAAAAATGAGCAGGAGGCAGTCATTACTCAAAAAGAGAATTGTTTTCTTTGCTTGGGCTTCTTTATTTTGCTTTGTGTGTTATTCTCCGGGGACGCTCCTTTATATCCAGGCTTCTAGACCTTCTGTAGGAAGACTCCATGAAATGGTGAGCTTAGATGCAGGCAGTAGATCTGAGTTGCAGTTCCGGGGACCTCATTAAAGAAACTTCCTCAGTCTAAAATTCTATCTCATCTCAGTTTAGGATGACATTTAGGATTTTTGGTATTACAGAAACATGTTTCCTAACTGCATTTGGGAAAAATCTTATCTTAGGATATATAGGAAGGTTGCTATTACACAACCGTCCTAACAGGGATTTCCTGCGTCCGGACGGCATAGACCTTGTCCTAAATTCAAAATAACTGCCAAAAATGGCAGCAGCACTCTTGGTAGGTCTGTATGTCGATGAAGAAGAGGAACATGAACACAGAAATGTAGGCCTAATGATTGATTGCTCTAGCCATATGAAGACGCTTTAAATGTCTCGGACCATGCATTAATGGGAAGTCTGTATATCGACTGCCAAGACCATTCATTTAGAGTTTGATCGACGTGTCCATAATAGCAGTGAGAGCCGTTGACATTATGCTTTGTCCACATGGAGCAGCCTACCGGTACATTCTAATCACAGATACAGGCCGTCTCCGGTACAAAACAATATATACCGGCATTACTGCCGATGGAAAGATCTAATTTACAGTTACAGATACAGATAATTTAGTTAAGATGAGACGGAGGTCTCAGATTGGATAGGACACAGCCATGAGTTTAGGAATTGCTTCTGTAATATGAAGATAGGAAATAGCCTATCTTTGAAACCTAAGTTGAGACAGAACAAGCAGTTAGGATGTTGTTCTGTAACGAGGCCCCAAGTCTATTTTGTGTGATAAAGCGAATGGCATCTCACCCTAGAAACTTCAGCAGCTATTAGGTTATAAACAGATGCAGCCCCCTCAGTTGGCTTTGTGTTCTCTCAATAATCAGTGGTTCACTGATGGTGGGGGTCTTTCTGCTGCTCTCCCTGCCTTAGACTCTCCACGTATGCAAACGGAAGGGCAGGGAGGCCCCAGAACAGAGCCAATGCCGCCAAATATAACTTACTGCAAATGGAAATAAAATATTTTCTTTGACTAAAGTGGTTCTGCGTGAATAATGTTTTTGTTAAGATCTTGTTTCCAGCATGAGGGGAACACCACACACAAGGGGAGGAGCGTCCCTTACGAGGAGAACAGCGTAATGATGGGAACGCTTCGCTCACTGACTGTGATTAGGCACACACGTCAGGTCGTCACGGGCTACGAGACCCAGCGCGGGGAAAGGAACTGCAACAGAGTAGGGGGAAATAGACGCAGTATTAGCTAGCACGAGGCTAACATGCTAACATGTGTAGTGTTACCCATGGCCAGCCACTGCAGTATGGAGCCCTATAGTTAGCATGCTGCACGGTGTGATGAAGTGATCTGACCAGCTAGCACGAGGCTAACATGCTAACATGTGTAGTGTTACCCATGGCCAGACACTGCAGTATGGAGCCCTATAGTTAGCATGCTGTACGGTGTGATGAAGAGATCAGACCAGCTAGCACGAGGCTAACATGCTAACATGTGTAGTGTTACCCATGGCCAGAAACTGCAGTATGGGGCCCTATTGTTAGCATGTTAGTTAGCTACGAGCTCATGTGGTAACACGAGTATACACATCTGGCTGTCGTAACACGGTAGAAATAATACACTGGCTTCAATCAGGTTGGTTTAAAAGCATTAGCGTTGACCATTTCCGTCAGGAAAACAGACCTAATTGGAAGAGAAATATTCATCCTCCCATCATAACCAATGTCTGTGAGAGGCAATGGAGTTACAGTGTCTGCCCTGTCAGCATATCACATAATTCAATTTCCTTCCATGGAAGGATTTTTCCAGACTGCATTTGCGTGAGCAGCAGGATCAATCCAATTACACACCAAACAATAGAATTGTGGAATTTGCGTGTGTGTGTGTGTGTGTGCTTGGACCACCGCTTCTACAGTACGTGTGCAAAGTCAACCACTGACAGCACACAGACCGCAGACCACACTGAGCACGCCAAGAGCTAACGGGATTTGCAGCACGGAAGGTTGCTGGTTTGAAACCACTCCGCAGGCTGGGGTAAAACCTAGAGGCAGGGGAAACGAACAGCGTGATGTGACTGGGGTTGAAAAAGCTTGCGGTGTTTGTTTTAGAATGACCATAATCACTACATCCTTATCACTGGGCATTATGGTACTTGTCAGGTGCTGGAAATAAATGAACCTGACTTGAGAACAGATTATATATGATTACCCCATATGCAATTACAATTTAAATTACAGGTTTATCCAAAGTGACTTACAATGAGACAATGGGACATCTTGCTCAAGGATGCTTACAGGTAGGCCAACTCCAGGGCTTGGACCCATGACCTTCCGCCTGGGAGTTGAACACCCAGACCACTAGACTATCCTGCCTTTATGAAACGTGCTGTATCTATCCTGCAGTGGACCATATGGAGACTGCCTCATCTTTCCACTGTAGCAGAGTCACCTTTAAACCAGGTTCCATGAAGTTCCATGAAGTTGTTCCATCAGCCATTCACTGAAAGAGGGACTACCACAGCACCGACTGCTGCACATTTCTCAGCTTTAATTTTTATCCTTTGACTCACAGGGTTTATTATATTCATATAGCGCTTTATATAGGCTACAGTCAACTATACCCCCAAGCTGTCAGTCAAAAGCTTTGATTAGAGACTGGGGTATATTAATATTAATATAAGGAGGTGAAGGAAAAAAGCATGTGGTTGCATGTGGTTGAAATGCCAAGAGTAAGGATTTTCGAACGCAATGTCAAAGCTAGTGGGGTAATTACACAGTGGCGATATGCTAAAGAAAACCACACAGTACACTACAGTACACTACAGTAGTCAGGGCAAAACGAGTTATTGGCAATATACTTGATACTTGACATTTATCTGTGCGCACGCTTCCTAAAGACAACTAAAGTTGAACACTACAGGGACTTCTTTAGATATGACCTGTAGCAGCGGCGTGTGTTGGGCGAGAGTAAGCGCAGCCAGCAAAAACACACAAGCTGAATTACCGATGAAACGCTAGACAGCGTTGTTTTAATACAGGAACACACACGTCCAGGGCATAAACCCGAAACAATGCCCAACAACTCCTGGGGTTGTTGGGGAAACTAAATACTCATCGGCCTAATGAGTGATGTCCTGCACCTGTGGGCCTAATGCTCCACAGGTGCGTTGCGGGGGAAAGGAGGCACGATGCGCGCGTGGCCGTGAGCGTGCCGATCGTGACATGAGCTCTCTAACGCTTTTTAGAATGAAATATGAAACCACTGTTGTAATAGAAATAAACAACTGCAGAATTAGCATAATATCATAAATGACTCTGGGCTATTTTCTGTATCATCAGAAAAACAATGTCTGTAACTACATTCACTATATAATATGCTTTGTAAGAAAATCAGAAATGCATAAAGACTCCATGTCAGTTGGTCCAGTCAAGCCAGTGCGACAATAGTGAAATCCACTGAGATTGTGATAGCTTAATAAAGGGCCTGTGTCCTTTATAAAGCCTTCTGCATATACACTGCATTGTACACGTCTTAATTTATACCATGGATGAGCTTCTGTCTGGACACACTGTGATACATATTACTCAATGTATCATGCTAATTGTTGTTACCCACTCGGCACCTATTGCATGCTAACCGTCCTGGAAGGGTTGGACTCCCTCCCTATGGGGTCCCTTCACAAGGTTTCTTCCACTTTTTTTACCCAGGTGTCTTTTAGGGAAGTTTTAGTTTTAGCGGTGCCGTTTGTTTCAGTCAGAGATGGAAAAACTTAAACACATCCCTCTCTCACTTCTGAAACGGTTCGCCTCCCAGTGGTCTGAGAACGCCCAGACCATTGGACCATCCCGTCTCTCTTTTCCAGTCAATGCTTATAAGGCAAGGACACTGCCATACCCTTTGGCTTAGTTCCCAGTAGTGGTTGTTCAGGTGGCCATCGTGAGAATGCTGTAGGTTCAGAGAGGGTAGGACTTCTGACATCCGGATCATAAACATCTGCTTCGTACAAGTAAAGCAAGTAAAGCAAGTAAAGCAAGTAATAAAACTAATTAAGGAAAGAAAGAAATAAGTCAAAAAATCAATAATGAAAAAAAAGCTCTGAAGCGTTTTGCTCCGTTGGGAACCAGGTAAGTGCAGGTGCACCTTTATGTGAAGCACGACTGCCCCCAGAGACCAATCCCTGCATGGTTACCACAAACCCTGCCTGGTTACCACAAGCCCTGCCTGGTTACAACCATCCCTGCCTGGTTACAACAAGACTTTCATTTGAAGACGTTAAAAACACATTAGTTCTTTCCATGTCTGCATTTTGGTTCAGATTCAACAAAACAAAAAGAGATGAGAGAATATGCCATCTTCTTCTCTTTGTTTGTGAGAGAAAGTGTGAGAGAAATAGGAATAACTCTACACTATCCCAATTTGAAAGCCAGCGAAGAGGCATTCAGTGAATAATGAAATTACACCTACAAGAAAAAATACCAACCAAGTGAAAGAAGGAAGAAAGCAGAAGGGTCTAAATAACAGGGGGCACAATTGTTCCTTCTGGGGAAGGAACTGCTCGTTCTAATGGCAGAGCATTCCACAAGATGAGTGGAAAGACAGGTCATATATTCACATATATGTTGAGAATAAGAAACCGACATACAGATTTATAAGGTAGGAAAGAGTGACAGCGGCTTAAGAAGTGAAAATAATAAAACTATGGGTAGACGATATGGCCTTCAAATGAATTAGCCCAAGCTTTCCTGGCAATAAAAAAAACTAATAACAATATTCTAAACCAAACCACTTCACCCCAATGAACTGGTTCCATTTTTGGGAATCAACTCATTCAGGAGTTGACAAAAGCTTTGACTGCTTGCTTTACAAATTAAACCTAAGGACAGTGTGCATTATTATGCCAAAGATATAATAACCATAAAATAATTCCTATTATATCCATGTCATTTTGAACATAAGTGAGTAATGCGTTCGATATGTGTACAGATGTCCGGCCTTTAAAAAAGTGTAAGACATTAAATCGGTCCAGTCAGACAGAATTATCCGCAGGTGCTGAACTCAGCTCACCCTACAACATAAGGCATTTACGCAAGCCTGCTCTACCGGCGTCTGTTCACACATCCACCTGTGTGTTTGACCACTCCCAAAGCAAGGTTGTACGTTTGGAGCCCCAGTCCACAAAGAGAAGTGGTTTCGGGGACTGAGGACAATAGGATACAGACGTCTCTGGGCGTTGAGTTCAGCTGTAACTCCTTAGGCAAAATCCCTGCGGTTCTAGTGTTAAGGGAAACAGGGCATCACAACTGAAACTGTCCCATCGATACATACCTGTGCTGACACATACTGCACCACAGGCTGAGTGATAACACGGTATATTAATGTGGCACACAATCACTGTCCACACGGTGGTTGCTTGGTTTATCCGTGCGTTGCACTGCTTTATTCGGGTGCGTAGCACACTCACACATACACACAGGTCTTACACTGCCTGTTGTCATACAATCATCCACCTCGGTCTTAAACCACAATAGACCCGGTTCCGCCGTTTGTCTCCCTCCGTCTGCCGCTCGGGAGTCCTCCTCAGCTGCGCTCACTCACCCTTAATTAAGGGAAGACAGGTGATTATAAAATGCCCACACCTGTCCCCCAGCCCCGTGAACCACACCTCCACACGTTCCCTCCCACACGCATCAGAGCTAAACCACGCCCCATCTCCCACAATGAACACTGCAGCCGAGTGACAATGTATAAAAAGACCAGCCGTACATTTTGAATGATCTGACAAATGGATTTGTAATAAATTCAACAGAAGCGTCACTTTATAAATCCTACCTCAGCACCCAGCTGACGTGTGCTACGGGGGTTGGCTAAAGCTGGACACCATGCTTAACGCCAACCGCTCACACTGAAGTTAGCCTGAAGTTAGCCCTGTTGTTATCTTCACTGGACGTAGTCAGTGAAGATGCAGTCACCGACTTTTGAAATGGGTATTTACAGTATAGAGGGAAACCACTGGAAAAATCTGTTAAATGAGCGAAAAAATGGAGGCTCTCGTTTACATCAGCGCAGGTCTATTTGGCAGAGAAAGAACATTTAGCTTGTGTTTAAAATGCAATTACTTAAGCCCCCGAGGGATATACAAGACTGCCAAAAGGACATTCACAGATGAAAATGAATATCAGTTTTTCCCATGGGTACATGGTGTATTTGTCAGAGTAATTACAGTTCTCTCGCTAAGATATGAATTAATTAAAGCAATTTGTAGGAAATTCATGTTTTGGCCATGTGGGAACATTTAGAAACTGCACTCCCAATGTCTTCTAACCTCAGCAAGGCAGTGAAAGACATTTTACAGGGTAGTCTATATTTAGTGAGTTTTCCATAAAACACTGCATAATGATTCTTCTTTAATGGAACTCGATGCCTTAGTTCATCACTTGTGCTCCAAATGTGTCAGCGCCAAATGCCTACTTCTGACAAACTGCCATCGTGGAAAATAAACTTTGGATACTTTAAAAATAGTGCAGATACATGGCCCAATTCACATTAGGTCTAGAGCTGAGTAATTAAAAGCCAGTAAATGTTCTGCGTGTAAGACTTGATGTCAACCCGGCTATTCGTCAGGTCTTCTTTGAAAGTAAATGCACAGAAATTGAACTCGCTTGTTTTCTCCCACTTGATCGAAAAAACTAATCCCGGAAAAAACAGCATCCTCGCCGTGCAAAAGACCAAGGAACAGAGTGCAGGCAGTTCAATCAGCCTTCTGTTAGAACAATACACCGCCCCTTGTGAAAAAAATAAAAGCCCCTCTATCTGTGGAATAAATCATAGCATATGTTTAGAGCGACATCAAAGAAACCCAAACTGTTAAAGCCCCTGCGTGTGACTTGAAACCTCTTACCGCTGCTTCATTTCTATTCACTTCCCATAAAGGTGCCAGGATTTCGCCGTCACCATATAAACACAGGTGAAACCAGAAAACAAACAAAGTGTGTTAGCGTATCGGGGTCGCGAGCCAAACCCCTGCTAGAACACTCACCAGTCGCACTGGCCCTTGGACCGTCCCACTGTAAACAAAACAGTGCGTAGCCGTGGCTACAGCAAAGGCTTCCGATTGGTTGTGTCGGGTTGATGTCTTACGGGAATAATAAAGCGGGAGGGAAAGAGATGTCAGTTAAAGTCCCCAGTTGTGAAACTACTGTAGCCAGTAGTGTGTGTGTGTGTGTGTGTGTGTGTGTGTGTGTGTGAGTGTGTGTGTGTGTGTGTGTGTGTGAGTGTGTGAGTGTGTGTGTGTGTGTGTGTGTGTGTGTGTGTGTGTGTGTGTGTGTGTGTGTGTGTGTGTGTGT
>JAOEHI010004227.1:0-10178 GCA_025447815.1 Percopsis transmontana | reverse complement strand
AGAGAGAGAGAGAGAGAGAGAGAGAGAGAAAGAAAGAAAGAAAGAAAGAAAGAAAGAAAGAAAGAAAGAAAGAGAGAGAGAGAGTGAAAGAGAGTCCGGAATGGACTCTCTTTCAATACCAATCGTACCCCTGACAAACGCTTGAAAACACGGTAACATAACGTGCCGCTGTCAAATGTCAGCTTTTGTGGCTTTCGGACAGATGCCTGGGTGTTATGAACCGGGTTTTCAAAGAAGTTGCTTCGTCGTACAATTGCTAGCACTGTATCAAAGACAATTCTAATTAAAATCTAAAACATTTAAAGATAACCTCCAGTCACAAAGTTTTCTACCTCCAATGCGGTATCTACATCACGTTATCATCAATTCAAGTGGATAGTAAATGCCAAAATGGTTCATGTGAATGTCGGATAGTCCCGCAGTTTGACACCTCTAGTTTTTGATATGGACAAACCGCTTGCGGCATGCCTCCTTCGGCACTGCATCACTGTTTTGTTTTTTTCTTCTTTGAATATGAATACCATCTAACCCTACCATCGTCAATGTGGAATATATCAAAGTTAGAAGTTATGATTTGCCTGCAGGGCTAGGGGAGCTGGCTCCCAACTCCCAACGAATTGTTCTGCTAGAACCTTGTCTCTCTTTCTCTCTCTCACACACACACAATCGAAGGCCTGCTCACACAAACACATTTAAAACAGGACCTTGTTGCTGTGAGGCAACAGTTGCTAACCAACACATACCGTCCCACTCCCACTATATTGATAAAGTAATATGGGGATCATATTAGTATGAGGTGCCTTTCATTTACATGACTACTGTAAATGGACTGTTAGGAAAAACACATTGGCTGTGGGGGACTTCTATTGAACTTTGTGGGTAAAATATGATTTTTTAACATGTACCTGGTTGCCATAATAAACCTGCCTTTGCTTTTAGAAAAAAAAAAAGGCGTGCAAGCCTTCACTAATTAAATATTTCAGAAACCGTTTAATTTCCTTAACTAGGAGCAGACTCAGGGGTCACCGATTCAAATGAAACATTTAATTTGTGTCTGCATGTCAAGTCCTTGCAGCTTCAGCAAACTAACAAGGGCAGATAAAAAGACATTGTGCTTGCACAATGGACTGCGATTGACAAACACAAAGACATTTGTTCAGCAAGCTGTGTGCACTCAGCTGGGCCGACTATATCCTGTGGGCTTCATTTGAGAATAGAGGTAATGCTAACAAGAGACCGGCGAACGGGGGTTCTCGCTTCGGAACACATCTCAAGTAGAGTGAGCGTATGATTGCATGCGTTATTGTGTATTCTATGTGTCTGTTGAGTTTGTGCTGCTAGAGTGTGTGCCACTATATGTTGTAAGTACATTCATCTTGTGCGGGTTTTACAGTCACAGTGTGTGTGAGCCAGTGTTTGTGTGCACATGCATTAGTGCTCGTGTGTGTGTGCGCGTGTGTCGTTTTGCTTCATTTACTGCCTCGGCCTAAACACAGCTCTGCAGTGAGCGGTGTAGATCAAAAGGAGGTCAGGCAGGGCTATTGAACTGCCTTCAAAGACATTCAGATTAGTTAGATGGCAACACAGCAGCCATCCATCCTGCAAGGCAGCACGGGACCCGTGTGGATACAAAACAGCATTGCGGGGTCGAGACAACAACAAAACAAAACACCAGAGACAGGAACTGTTTACCGGGACGGCATTGAAAACAGAGTGGTCACTAACAAACAAGCCTGTTGTGGCTGACAGTGCACTCAGAGATGCGAGGACATACTGTGCACTGCTCAGTAGGGTGGGATTGTACTGCAGATGGGTGTAGCATGTCTCTTCTCTCATGACGGAGATGTTTTATTTAGCCGTGAATGTGTAAAAGCCTTTATTTATAGTGTACAGTAGTATACTGTAGGTTTACATTTAGATATACAGATTTTCACACTGTGTGTTGCATAGGTTGACGTCAAATCATTTCGCAGCATGTAGTGAATATATGTATATACATGAGAAGGCCAATAATGGGCGCCAGAGTTGGAATTTGAAGTGTGTGCTCGCAGGATGGGCATGCTCCACAAATTGTAACAATGCCTTTTGATTATAGTTATGCATGAATCGCTGATAAAAGCAGTCTACGAGCTATATGGAAAATGAGAAGACTGGTGTTTTCCCAATCAAAGATAAATTATCAAGTTATATGTTGTCGCTAGCTGCTGCTAATAAGGAAGCTAGTACTGTAGTGCTTCATAATAACCGGAAAAAATGTCTCATTCCAGAAAGAGCTAGGTCCTATTCTGCTGCTATCACTGACTGACACAATAACATGTCTTTCGTTGCTTTATTTATGCGGTAATATACTGTATGTGTTTGGGTGTGTAGAGAGAGAGGGAAATTCGTACCTGTCTATGATGGCACACATATCGAGGCTGACGTTCTCAAATGCTCCCACAATGCCTTTCTCCACCGCATGCAAATCAGCAGGCTGATCGTCCAATAGGATTGCTTGCATGCAGCCTTGGAAGGAGCGCTGGGAAGGAGGGAATAGCGTCTGCAGGAAGTACCCTTAAAAAGGAAAAATGAGGGATAAAACCCACATGAAGTTACTATGTGGCGAACAACAGACAAAGTACACTTACTGGCAGCCTAAAGGGTGTTTCCATGTTTTATAAGTTCTATAATTCAATCTTCTTCAATAGAGACAGTACAAATCGAGATAAGCACATTGGTAAATGCACATACGGTATAAAACAACTGAAAAGCCTGGGTTAAACGGAGCCAGGCAGGAATGTTTTAAAACACCATTCAGTCACTTTAAATCCAGAAGTCTGTGTTTGACCATGGCTAACAACTACATCAAAGAAACAAGGTCTGTTCAAATTCAAGTCAATAGAGTTTAACTGATTACTGAGAGGGAGTAAAAATGAATAGTTTTCTAACCTTTTGAGCCATGACCTCTCCTATGAATCCCTTCTTTTAAAAGCATAACATAACAGCATGCAAGAAACATTTAAGCAACCATAAAGAACAATGAAAAACACAGTATAGTGAAGACAATAAAACGTAGAAATAATAAAACAAAGTTTATCTCAAACCTTTTTAAATGATCTTTCAACCCCCGTAAAAGAATTCCAGGGGGGCCCTAACCTCTATTTTGGGAACCACTGTCTCAGAACGATGGATGGGGGAGGGCGGTGTGAAATTAAACGACAAAAAATAAGGGTTCCTTTGATGCATGATATAACACACACACACACACATACACGCGCACGCGCACGCACACGCACACACACACAAGAAGCTGCTGCGAAAGCAGACATCAAACGCAATAACAACACAATCCTTGGCGTGGAACAACAGGCTGGGCTGGTCCTTGGTTTCTGGCACTTAACAGCCACGAACCTTCATCAGTCCTCTTGTTTGAGAGCTTATCCTCAAGGCCCATTAGGCGTGATAGGAAACGTGAGGCTGAGGGGTAGAGCAGAGGACTTTATAGAGCATACCATATATACCTTCATGAGATACAGGAGTCAATGGGCCATCCGCAGACTGCACTGGTCCTTGACTGTGACAGGGACAAAGGTAGGACGAAAAGGGGTAGGTGTGTGTAGGTGCCTGCACAAATGCAAGCTCATGCATTTTAGTGTATTTGTGTGTGTGCGTGTGTGCGTGCGTGTGTGTCTGTATGTACACTTGCAAAATTACCATTACAGAAGGTGCAAGGGACAAAAACGTTAAGGTTTCAATCTGTGCCTAAAAGTACAGAGGCTTCCCATAAAGCAGCGCCTCTCAATGACATCTCCATCATGTGAACGTTATAGACTGTCCCGCTCGGTGGCATGGCTATCAGCTTCAAGGCCTGCGCACCAATGAGGTTTATTGCAGAGGGCAATGCACCACTGGTGTCAGCATGTGTGTGTGTGTGTGTGTGTGTGTGTGTGTACTAGCACACTTTAGAGTTTGTGTTGTCACGTGTTGGTTAAACACTACATTTTATTTTCAGTTATTTTAAGACTTTTGACTTTAGCTTTGGAGCAGCACCACCTCAATTGATCGTCCGGGGAGACGAGTTATGATTTATAAAATAATTAATATTTAACATAATAAGTCTGATCAATATTTGTGATCAATCAGTAATCTGAAATGATAAATTCTTGTCACATAGAATCGACCGTGTTCTGTGATACACACAAAGAGCTTCAGTCGGTCTCACCCTGCAGCCTGCACTCTCCTCATCAGTTGTGTCTTCATCATCAGCGCACTGATGATGAAGGTGAATGGATGTGGGTTGGCCGTGGGATATGACAGAGGCCTCTGTTGCCATGTTATCATTATCAAAACACTGTTTGGGTGTTACCAAACATCCCTAAACTATCTAACAAAATGTAAGCTACAGTAGCTTTGCTATCGCTAATTTTTAGAATCCCATTAAGGAAATGTGCTATGTTAATAATGTTTGCTGAAAAAAAGCATATAATAAAGCAGATACATAATTAAAAACAATTAAACTATAGAAAAAAAGAGGATTAAAATACATACCATAAAGAACAAACCATTTAAGACCAACATCATTTAAGAGGTCCAGACATGTAGTGAACAGCTTACTGCACAAAATGTCACCGTTCAGCCAATCAAAAATACCATTTCCTGGCACAAGAAATTGGCACAGGAGCAATAATGTATATATTTTTCTGCATATTAGGCAGCAAGTGGTATGGGCTAAAAGACATAATTTACTCTAAGTGGCTTAAGGTCGAATGACTAGCTCTGCGGCATGCTAAATGTCACCCTAAAATTATTCCCGGCCACGGCCACAGGTCACTGGTTTACAGCATTTTCTCTATGCTACATGTTGTGCTAAACCTTATACTGCAGTAGTTTATCAGTTTAAAACTGGGCTGAAATCAGAGGGAAACAGAGAACGTGATTGCATGTTCCTCCCCTAAAGCTGTCACAGAATAGTCCAGATTAGAGTTAAAGGTGGACGGCCACCTGTCAGCCTGACGCAAACACAATTTGTCATTTTAATTTCCTGCAAAAATAATTCTCTCAGCCTTACACAATCCCCAGGGATTTGGGTTTGGAGAGGCCATCCTTTTCCTGCGGACCCGTTGGCTGTGTGTCACAGGCTTCCTGCTGTGCCCTAAGGAGTGTCTGAGCCAGCACCAGCGCTTTCTGCCAGCCACGTGGCATGGCCAGCTCCCAGGCTACAATCCCACAAAACGCTACACTAATGGACTAGTCTAGCACTGTTTTATTCTAATTTTATGTTATTTATTTATTGAATTCATTCACACAGTTTGAAGCCAAAAGTATTTAAAGGGACCATCTGACATTTTGTCCCACTGTGTATATAGCACCCCTGAAAACACTAGTGGCCCCGATTTGCTACTGCAAACTGATTTGCTATTGTTTGGAGACCGTTTGAAAACTGTGTCCAAAAACTGTGGTTGGGGGAATCTCAGGGAGGGCGGTGGAGTGAGTACATTTACATTTACAGCATTTAGCAGACGCTTTTATCCAAATCAGGGAAAAGAGGCCCTGATTGGTCAGAATTCTTCGGCGGCTGCCAAAACCGAAATCGACTTATATGGAGGCAGGGGCAATTAATCAGAGCAGATATTCTCACAGAGCATTTGACTGATAGCTGACATATGTCTATGGCATTGTTAAGAAATTACACTAAATTTCTAGCTCTAAAATCCTACCTACAGAACCTTTAGTGCCAACAGTAAAAGTGGATATATATAGAAAATGATTGGGCTACTTGAAAAAGGCATTGCAGAAAACAGCATTGCTATGACTATGCTGTGATTTAAGACTATAAATAGTATACAAATTTGTAGTTTCACATGCGGACATATACACATAACGTAACAAAAATACAAAAAAAATGTTACTAATTCCCCCCCCGAGGTAAAGCTCGGCAAAGTGAAGCTTAAATTATTGGACTATTCTCACTGTCCTATCTCCTCGTGAACTCTGCTCTGCGTGGCCTTGTGTGCACGTGTGTGTGTGTGTGTGTACTTGCACATGCCCGCATGTTTCGCTTCTCGAGAAATTCAATCTACAGCTGTCTCGTGTCAGTCACTTGCTAATTTCTCTTAGCACATCGTCAAGAGGGAGAAACCACGCGCCGTAAAATAGGCTTTGGGCTCAGCAGACAGCTTTTGAAAGCAAGCGCTCGGGAGGATAGACGGGTGGAGAGAAGGTGGAATGGAGGATTTGAAGGAAAATACATGGTGATATAGAAAGAGAGCAGAGGAGCCATTTTGAAGAGGGGGAAAAGAAAGAGATCCTGAAATTAGTACTCGTACTCAAAAGTACAAAGTTGTGCAAATAGTTGTCAATCGAATCATCAGCAGGTGATTAGACCACCAGCACAAGACCCACATGGAGCTGATCTTCTGAACACAGCCACTTATTTTTTTACAGTTGCGAACAAGCATTATTCAATACAGAGAACACACTCAAAACCCATCTCACAGTTGCCTCTACCAACATGCAGCTTCACACAACAGTTCATGTCACACCCACAATGCACCTAATCCAACAAAATACATTAACACATTAACAAGTATTAATACAGATGTTAATATTAATGCATGCATATGCATATTAATACGGATATGTTCATTAGAGGACTGGAAGTAAAGGTGGCCTCTCACAAATATGAAAACTTATAACATTTAGTATAATTCTGACTAGCTATAAGAAAATATGTTTTTTGATTAGCTTCCAAACTGCTTTTTTGGCTGTAGTGAAATAATACTATATTGTGGTGAGCAGTGGTTTCACATTGAGTAAATGTTTGGCCTGTTGGTGGTGCTATAGAGGTATTAACGACCTGACTCCAAATTTGGTGAGGCTGTACCTAGTCCTATTAAAGGTTTTAAACATGAATGTACAGTAACAGTTTTGAAAAGAGCATGTACTGTAAACCTGTGTTCAAATGAGAGTTTCCAGACTGATGTGCAAAGAGGAATAATGGCAGAGCTTGCAAAACCGGGATGGTCAGGGAGTGTCCATTTTCTATTCTTTATTTCCATGGTCAGCAGAATACCAAGGACCGGTCTGTCACCCCGACTCTTTGACTTACTTTCTGCTTGATTAAACACAGCCTGGTAATTATCTCAGTTAATGCGCCCACGTCTACAACCTGTAAGAGAGTGTGTGTGTGCATGCGTGTGTGTGTGTGTGCGTGCGGGCGCATGTGAAAATGCAATGCCCTAATGACAAAATTACCCATTGGGTATACACTGCCCCCCTTTCCTGTCAAAGCTTATTATACAGTAAGTGTTTGTGAAGTATAGCCTTAAAGCATAACTGTTGTTTGTATGGGTGTTTGTGTGCATTTGTGTGCTTCTTACATTCAGTGTGTGTGTGTGCGCATGTATGTTGTGGCTGTCAAGCATCGAAATAAAGCTAATTACTGGTGATTTGGCTTAACATGTCATTTGGCCATGAGTAATACATACCCAGCCACAGAAGGGAAAGAAAAAATAGTGGTGCATAACCTCTGCTTATACAACACATATTATTCGAGAGAACCGAGGGCTTGTGTTTCCTGTCACACTCTGTCACACTGAGAGTGCAAGCGCCAACTGACGTGTAGTTCCAAGACATATAGAAGTGTCTGAAGAAAATATTGTTTGTAGAGGTTTAGGCTGGCTTAGCCTGTCTGACTCATCAAACTGCATGATCAGTCCGTAATTGAGGGCAAGCTGCAGGCTACACTATCTTTTGTACACTATAGATCTATTTTCTGCTGCATGGAAATTGGCTTTCTAATGTAACAAGGAGCATTTGGATATTCTGTCTCACTTGGGGTATCGGTGAGATTCATATCTGGCCAAATAGCAACTTGTGTGCATACAAATGCACATATTTCTTAATGATCTCCTCTTTCCTGCTATTTGTCCAAAGAAAGTTTAAAGCCTATTTCCAAGATCTGTAGATCTGGGGGACGACCAATACAAGCCACATCACAAAGGCAGCAGATAAGTCAGCATGTCAAATCTCGTTTCCATACAAGCGAAACCTAATCCTGTTGACAGACACCTAAAGGCAAAACCAAACATCATTTTGAGAGCCTGAAGCCTCTGACAGAGCTACACAGCTTCCCAATGAATAAAAAAATTATTAAGTAAGGATGGAGATTAAATCAACTGATTGAAAGCATTCAAAAAAGGCTTTTGAAGTGGAACTTTGCAAGCCGGCAAAGCTGTGGCCTGAATGACGTTTTGTACTGCAGTAATAATAAACATTGTATCACCTGCAGTCCACAGATTGGTGTTTACTGGCAGCCTGCCTTCTTCACATCATCCATTATGTTACTGTATGACAAATTAACAAGCTAACCCCCAGTTACAGTTCCTGCCAATCTAACCCACATAGTACCTCAGAGGAAGGCACACTCTGAGAGAACACAGTGTCTCTACAGTGCACCTGTGTGTGTGTGTGTGTGTGTGTGTGTGTCTGTGTCTGTGTGTGTGTGTGTGTGTGTGTGTGTGTGTGTGTGCCCGAGTGTTTGTGTGTGTGGGGGAATGCCTCTATAGTTAAACAGACACTCCTCAATTTGTTTCTGGAATTGCTCTTTTTGTGAATTATAAAATCATTGTTTGGATATGTAACTCCTGAGTGATGAGTCCCCCTACAGCTCGGATAAGCTCATACTACTCTCTACTCCTCTCCCCTATAGCTCTCATAGGCACACACTGTTCTCTCCCCCTACAGCTGCCTATGTTTTGTGGACAATTGTCCTTCAAACATAAAGTGAGCTGTGGCAGGAATTCGGGGATAGGGGGGAGTACCTGAAAGTAAACTATGACTAGATAAATGGTGATGAATTAGCAGTCTGAATTGACTGTTAACGGTGGAAAGCTTATTGTAGGACCCAAACGCGATTAAGTAAATTTCATAACTTACTCAACATATCCAGGTCGAATGAATTTACCTTATTTAAACATTAATATTTCAAGTTTTGCAAAAACTAAAGAATAAGACATTTTAAACAACAAAACGGGGTACAACAAACTAGTTAAAGGGGAAGAGAATGACAGTTGGTGTATGAGTGAATAGAATGAATCAGAACCCAGACAATCACTCTCAGTTACTGTAATTCCCTACAGGTGCCACTGCTAGCACGCACATACACACACACACTTTGATACGGACCATCTTCCAACAGACGGACAGCAGTGTCTGGCATCATTAACCTGGCGTCTTCCTAATTCAGACAGATTGCGCGCGCGCGCGTGTGTGTGTGTGTATGAGTGTCTAGACACTCTAAGTGAGTAACTTCCCAAATTCTGACTGCTGGGATATGGATTGCGTGAGATTAATGATCGGCGGGAAGACTTATACCTTTAAACACACATTCGTGAACGCACACACACACCTTATGATGTCCTCTGCTGTTTGCCTGTGTTATTGTTGATAAGTAAATCAAAAAAAATCGAACAATTCTTTGTCAGATACTTTTAAGTAAAATGAAGATCAATAATCGAACATTTGTAATGGCTCATTTAAAATCCAACATAAAATGGCACGTCAACAGAAATATTAAGTGACCTAAGTCAGGGGCTGTTGAATTGTCAACATAACAACATAACATTACAACGAAAAACAAAATGAATCTGAGCTGCACTTTAATCCTCACCTGTTTCAACATCTCCTTTGCCCTGTTCTTGTATGTGTATCCCCCTCTAGCTCCCTGGCTAGTTGTGCTATTAAAAAAGGGTGTGTTGGTTTCGTGAGCCGCGTACCTCCCAGGTGATAGGTTCCTCCAGTGGTGACGGTTAGCGGGGAGGTGGTGCGGACCGCAGACGCCTCGTCGCCGTCCATCGTCAGCATGGCAAAGTTCTCCTTGGCAACCAAACGCACCGCGTGCCACTGTCCGTCATTCAGGCCTGAACCTGTGCACAGAATACGGAACAAATGACAGAAATACACCCTGCTGAGTGGGTCTATGAAGCGTTTGATATCTACACATTAAACCTCCAATAATTAACTGGCAATATGTGGCAATTGATGACCAAAAAAAAACATTTTAACTTCTACTCTGATAATTTCGATTATTGTAATTATTGACTGTTTTGAGGAACGAATGATAACCTTCGAGTAATGTTGTGCAAATGCATAGGTGAAGTAACCTTGTTACATGATGCTGTCCTTATTCTAGGAGAATG
>JAOEHI010004226.1:0-10178 GCA_025447815.1 Percopsis transmontana | reverse complement strand
CCACGCTCAAAATTGCTTAAATCACCTTTCTTTCCCATTCTGACATTCAGTTTGGAGTTCAGTAGATTGTCTTGACCAGGACCACACCCCTAAATGCATTGAAGCAACTGCCATGTGAATGGTTGATTAGATAATTGCACGCAGCTTGGATTGTCATGTTGAATTTAATACATTTTTGAGTTTATCACTGAATATAACTCAGTTAAGGAAACAAAGTAACCTAAAGAAGTGAAGTTGCCGCTTGTACGCTGAATATGACAGTCCTTATATAAGTCCTTAGATATAAGATAATGACACACTCAACAAATTAAACTATGGCCATTGTCATCACCCACAGCCAGAGGCTCAATGGAGAATTTTGGTGTCGGTCGTCAAGGCTGATAGCACTGGCATGTGACTGCATAGTGGTGCATTGTGGGAGTCAGCGGGAGCTACAGGGCAGAGATTTGAGGAAAGTCACAAAAGGTGTCAGGATGGCAAAGCTAGCCTTACGGATTATTACCAATGCACTCTGACAGGAGGCAGGTGAACACTGACTACTGCTCTAACTGGCTCAGACAGCACAAGAACACCTGGTGTCCTTAAATCTACACGCAATGACCAGCTGCATCACTGTCATTCGCTGTATGACAGAATCTTACTGCTGCTCCAGGCTTGACAGATTGACAGAGACAAACCATGCAGTTAGGTGCAACTCCTCCCGCTTTAGACCACTTCACAGTTGGTTTTAGGTCTGAGCAGGATAGATGGATGATCAAGGGGTTTGCATAATGTGGATCAATGTACAATGTGCACCACTTCTGTAAATTAACTTAGTGATAATTCTATGGGGAGTAGCCTAAGAAAAAACCAACCCACTCAAAACAAAATTACAATTCTTATCCAATATGCTGCCAACGAATACCTTAACCTGTATTTTTTTGTTTATTAACGTATTTACATTTCTTAATTTTTTTCTCATTTAAATTATACAGTGAATATTTATACATGTGCATATGAGCCTTAATTGTATTTGTGTACTTGACTCTAGAAAGGACTGACTAAATGAGTGGTGAAAAAAACGCCACGCAACCCATTTATGTGGCAGAAAGGAGCCATTAACTGTCATTTCAAAAGCAAAATAAATTGAGATGTTCCCCTCCACTTATGCTGCTGGGTGTGCAAGACAATCCATTATGTCTGCCTCTGTTCTTGAGAGATAGAGGAGAGGCAATTGATGTAGTTTTGCCTGCAAGTCTGCGAGAGATAACACACCAGATGACCTCCCCCGTTGAATGTGTATGAGGCAAAAAAGGACAGAATGATGTTCAGCAAATGTCTAATGCACAGCTTTAGGGAGCATAAAATACTGGCAAGGTACATTGAAGATAAATGCTGGCTCAACCCAATGGAGGCAAAACAAGAAGTGACATCTGGTTATGAATATCAAGGGCATTTTGCAGCTTGAAATAATGGTTCATAACAGCTGTGGCAATCATTTCTGTTATGCACTAATCTAATGGTGTGGATTTATTATAGATTGGTAGCAGAAATCTGGAGGAGGTTATGCAAGTACAAAATCATATTTTTGTCTCATCACAGTAAGATGTTTATAACAACCTGTAAAACATGTTTGCGTTAGTGTTTTATCACTATTTTTGGCCAGAATTCCAACAATTTCAAAGTACAGTACATGTATTTATTTTCCATACAAATACACACACAGGTATAAATGTAAACACACACACACACACACACACACACACACGTTTGTACTTCTATCTTTGTGAGGACCGTCATTGACATAATGCATTCCCTAGCCCCTTACCCTAACCTTAACCATCACTAACTAAATGCCTTACCCTTACCCTCACCCTCACCTAATTCCAACCTAACCCTTAAAATCAAGTCTTAACCTTCAAACAGCCTTTTGAAGTTGTGAGGACCAGCCAAAATGTCCTCACTTTCCAAAAATGTCCTCACACTCTGTAGGTAAAAAACGTGTTCCAGTCCTCACTATGTAGCAAGTAAAAGAACACACACACATTAAAGGAAGTGGTCAACCATATGGAGTGTAGGTGGGCACTTTTGGCAGTGAGTGCTGTGTATCGCGGTAGTGAGTCACCCTGAACCGTATACAGGAAGGATGGCTGTAAAATCAATGTAATGGCTGCCCATTATGTTGTATAAGTGTTTTGAGAAGGGTGGCTATCATGTACATTTTCTTTGATCTAGGCAGAGCTTAAAGAATCCATTTACCTGTCAGTAATTTCACAGAAAGTACAGGAAACTATTGTAGTTGTCATTCTGACGCTTTCTGGAATTTTCTTTTGCCACTGGCCCCCATCAGAAAGTGGCACAGACTAGCAGTAGAGTAACATGCTGGGATCGGAGGGCAGCCTTCTTAAAGGAAGGAAGATGATATTTTGGTCACGCCACATAAATTGGTTTATCTGATAAGTGACATTTTTACTGTGGTATTCATAGCTGTGCTCTGGGTGAAAAGTGGGCAATAAGGCTATTTTTTACAGGGTATATTTATAGTATGAGTGAATTGGGGTATATTACTGCAGAGCAGACAACACGCAGAATCAGTAAGTCTCTTTGTATGTTGGAAACACAAGAGACATGTTACAAGTCTCGGAACCTCAGATCAGTTTCTCTAAATATTTAATCCCACCTTCACCATTTAGGGTGTGTGTCACAACTCAGCGCTCCTCCTCCCCTGTTTATTGAACTTCCCTTAAGAACCGTTAAGATCTCCTTCCCAGCGTCAATGTCCTGGATAGTTTACTCTGTCTCCCCCTCCTGTTGTGCCGCGCCCACTCTATATCACCTGCCATTGTCTCACTGGTTCTTGTCCACCTGTGTCTTGTTTCTGCGCGTTATGCCGGTGGATTTATACCCCTGCTTTCCCTGCATCTGCATGAAGTCGTGTGTTCGTGTCTGAGCGGTTTTATGTATCTTGAGGATTTACTGATTTTCCTGACTATTGTCTAATTTTCAGATTACCCTTTGGAATTAAACTCAAATAGGTCTACTTCTGACTCTACTCCTTGTTACAGTGTGTTTGAAAATAGAGTGTGTGTTCCCTGTTAACACCACACATGCACAAAGTCTGTCATGGAGTGCTTGTGTTTGGGTAGCAGAAAGATTCATCTGCTATAATCTTTTCTTTCTTTCATGAGTATTCTAAACCACGTGACTATTCCGCCCCCGTTCTGCCACCGGGGATAGCGGTGACACACATACAGACCAGCACAGGAAGCAAAATGTCCTGACTTAGGAGCTGGCCTCCGCTCAGGCTCAAGTCGTGCTCATACCCCGAGAGTAACGCCTGTTGACATCGCTGCGGGGGGGCTCAATGTCGAAGAGGAGATATAAGTGGTGCGCTATGTCTGCCTGAAATTTCATAAGCTAAACTGAAATGTCAAAGACAATTTTTGCTCTTTCCAATTCTAAATTCAAAAAGTTAACAGGAGCACAGAATTATCCTTTAAAAAGAATGCCAAAGTTGTAAAACTAATACCGACGGACATACCGTAGCAACTTAGGCTACCTTGGTAACATTACACGGGATGCTGAGTGATTCAAGTGTTTTTTATATGTGTGTGTGATAGCTTGCATTTATCGAAATGCTTACTTTGACTACTTAACGGTCTCGTAATTGACAAACACCAGTCTTATCCAGTGGGAATCTGTGCTTTTGACAAAACGTGTATGTTTGCAACACATTAGTTAATCACAGACCGCGGTAGGGGCGAATATTGAAAACTTCATTAATTTTTCTCAAATCGTTTAGTCCCAGAAGTCCTTATTTGGGCAGAGGCACGTACGAATTCGCAGATCTATTGTCTTCTGTGCCCTCTCAAACCACTAATTGATATTCTACCGGGTATTTTTGTTTCCACAATTCACATCATCACAGTCAACTGCTGACCAGTACTATTTCAAGCCACATAATTCCATACAGAATGTCCATACAGAATTTTCAGTTACACTTTCATTTCCCGAAATAAGATTGAGTCTGGGGATTTGAACCTGCAACCTGGCCGTCACAATAAGCCACTTCTGTAATTGTCCAGCTGTGGCACATGCTGTCTCTACAGGACTTTCTCAGTCACGATAGCAAGCACACAGCTGCCACCTGGGCTCTGAATAAATAATTTTGCCTCAAGCAGGTAAAATGTAAAGACATCTTTTTGGGTCACCATCCTCAGATGCACTTCAACAGTGACTGCACTCTTGAGTCTTAGCACTCTTTTTTACTGTGCCAATTCATTAAGGGATGTTTCAAAAGCATTTACCATGCTAGGTATGTCTTTATTTGACGTTACAGGAGTATTTATTGAGTTCATGTGGATAATATGTTTGGTACAACATGGTTTTATTAGAGAAGGTATGTTTTTCTAATGTTTTCATTCAGAAAACATTAGATCAAGAGACCTATAACTTCATACTATATTTGAACCAATTTGAATTAATTGTGATAGGTACAATACAACAACTGTGGTAAACTGGATAGACATCTTCACCAAGTGTTGCTTTATTTACATAGTAATGAAACACACTGCCACTTTAACAGGTTGTTTCTGAAGGCAATGACAACTCAGTCATAGTGAGCAATCACATAGCACATGACACAATAATTATAATAGTCCTTAATTTCAAAATAATTCCAGACAACAATGTTTCTATTTTCAGGAAATGTACAGTATCTACAAAAAATTGAGGTAGAAAAATCACACAATGTCTATTTGTATATATTTGACATTAAATACTGTAGGTCACAACATTTGAAATAGAAGTGTTGCCATGGAGAGTTGACCACTGCCTGAGACCAAAACACCTATCTTAGGTCTTGTTCTTAGGTCTTGTTCTGTTCAAGTCAGGCTGCGATAACATTTGTAAAAAGAGAAAAAAATGTAGGTAATGAGCCACATTTGAAATGAAATGGATAGTGTTAAATTAACAATATAAAAGTCCACGCAGCATCAGGGTGTTCAACATCACAAATTATGCACTGAACTGCTGTGGTGAAATATGGCCACCTTGCTACGCACATATTCTAATGCGACAGCGTCATGTTAATGTTTCATGCTTTCACAATACACATTTCATGTTCATTTAGTTTTTCTCACATATTTCACAAATAAATAGTTTTAAAATTTTTATATTTTAGCCCCATTTCCGATATTGTCATCTACCATTTTCCTTTAATTTCTTTACTTATCGAACTAAGCCCTGTGCTGAATGATTTAGTCTTTTCATACTGACTTGAAGCTTCAACAAATATTAAAGGTTAAAGCTACAGTATACAAATAATTGTAAGATATTTTTGTGCAAGATTTGCTTACATGTTCACATGTTTATGTGAAGGGTAAGGGGTGTGACTCCTGGATATTAATCTGGTTTGTGCATGTTTTTAAAGTGTATTTTAGGGGAAAGGATTATTGTTTAAATATGTCTAGCGCTGGCTTGACATGCAGATTTCTCATATAGGAGTTGAAAGATGACTGCAGATTATTAGTTAATTAAGGCATCAATGTTATGATTTCACACAGGTGTTTGATTGATTGTCTATTTGCTATATTTGTTATGGAAAATTCTCAAAAGGTGCATGTAAGCCTTTTTTCATATTTGTGGTTAGACTGGACTGTCAGAAGACATATCTACTTATAACATCAAGTCCCGTGATATCAAAATAACAGATGAGCAGTCGGAGGGATGAATAGCGCCATTACAGTACAAGACGTAACCATCAATGTTGCTATGTAACAAACAAATGTTAGGATGTGAGGATTTATTATTTTTTCTGTGGCCTTGGTTGATCATTGCCAGCTTGGCTTTACCTTGCTTTTTTATCAAAAATTCTACTGGTAAAATATCCGTCCAGAATCTCTGAGACGGTAGGTCTAGTACTAAAGAGTCTTCTACAACTTGCTAAAAAAAAGTGGAACTGTGCACAACATCTAAGATATGGTTCTTCACAGCGTTCTGTCTCAACATTATCCAATCGTGCACGGTTAAAAAAATTATCCAAAGTACCTGGAATGCTTAGAGGCGGATCTGTGGCCTCACAAGAGAGAGCTTCGGGAGGGAGCCATTTATGAGCCGACACTGAAATCAGAAATCCCTAATATGTGCCACAATAAATAAAAAAATCCAGCTAGATTGAGTTAAAAATATACATACTACTATAATATTAGATCAGCAAGTATACATAGATAGTTTTATTCTCTCTTTGACAGTGCTAGAATAAGTGATTGTGTTTGCTTGTCATTTTCTTTGTCACAGCTGGGATTGAGTTGTGGCATATGTGCAACAATGATGTCAACTTGAATAGCCCATCAGGGAGTGTGTTTCCTCCCCAAAAATAGGATGACTAAGTCATACAGACACACTAGTGATCACGCTGTCTCTCTGCTTCTGCAGAGGGGCCAGAGAGCAGTAACAGTGATTCCCATTCTGTCAGCCTGTGTCTTATCTACATGCTCACTGTGCCCAGGTCGCCTTTTTTTATCTCCAAATGTACAAGTGCTGGAAAGGCATTTCCGACTGTTTGAAACCCAATCCGGAACAACAAAGCATGTCGTCGACACACCGCTCTTTACACTTTGAGAGCCTCGTGTACGCCCACGGCAGACAGCCTCCGGTTGATGTTGCGATAGCGGCAGCGGAGCAGATCGCGGTAGGTGGAGCGCAGGTCTCGGTTGAAGAAGGCATAGATGAAGGGATTCATGAGGGAGTTGGCGTAGCCCAGCCAAAGCAGCGTGCGCTCCAGCCAAATGGGCACACAGCTGCACTCCACACCGCAGATAAAAGGTCTGGCCGTGGACAGGATAAAGAACGGCAGCCAACAAACAGCGAACACCCCCACGATCACCCCCAGTGTGGTGGCTGCTTTCTGCTCCCGCTTGAAGATGGAGATGTTCCTGCGCTCGCGGCTCAGCAGGCGCGACAGGGCGGCGCACTCCTCGGCCACGCCGGGGGGCTTCAGGCCATGCATGCGCAGCGCCTCGCTGGCCACCGTCTCCAGGCGCTCCCGCCGCACCAGGTCGGTGAAGCGGTGCTTGGCCCCGCTCTTGCGGGCCGCCCTGAAGATCTTGTAATACATGACCAGCATGACCAGCATGGGGATGTAGAAGGCTACCGCTGTAGAGTAGATGGTGTAGCCAAAGTCCTGGCTAATGAGGCACACGCCAGCCGTGTGGACGTTCTTGGCCCAGCCGCAGAAGGGTGGCAGGGTGATGGAAGCAGACGCCAGCCACACCCCCAGGATCATCTTAGCCATCAGCTGGCCGTTCTGCCGAGCTGGGTAGGTGAGGGGCCGCGTGATCCCCAGATACCTGGCAGGAGAAGGGAACAAGGAATTGAAACATTTATAGGTATCATCTTTACGAATACACAGTATATACCATAAAAGCTTGTCAGACGTGACGGGCCCAAATGAGCACATTTGCATTGAATGTCTGAAAGCCATGTCTAGACAGATCCAGTCCACCTATAGTAACACAGATTCTCAACAGTTTTATCATGATAAAATTAGAATGGAACAGCACAAACAATCTATTCATTCATTTTAATAGAAATATTTCACTGAGACATTGTGAGCTCTGAGAATAGGATCTGTCTTTGTCTGGAAGTCCATTAGCTATTTTTCATTGGTCTTGGAAAGACAGCGAGAATATTATAATAGAAGGAGGTAGGTTTATGATAATGGCTTCTGGAGGTGTTCAAAAGAAATGAACAAGCTTTTATCTTTCTTTGTTTTTTATTAATCAATGTATTTTGACCTTACAGCCCCTATGGGAACCAAAAAGTTGTGTAATGCACAACATGGATATTCATGCAGCAGCATACTGTATGACGGTAATAATAGATGAAAACAACAGTGGAATTTGTAGTTATAGAAAATAGTCACGTGTATCAGTAAATTTGAAGTCACAAAAAAAAATTCTACAAGGGTTTGCAAACTTGTAGAATTAGTTTTCTCTCCAACAACACAACAGTTACACCTTCTCACATTCTAAAATACAGGTGCACAAATCCTATTCTAGAAATCACTAATTAAGAAACTTATACGCTCACATTTTTGCTACAGTTGCTGCAGTGAATATGGTGAAAAGCACATTCACACACTTGTATCAAAAAATGCTCATCCGCAAATCAGTACGTGAATATTTTCTCACAAATAAAAAATATTTTCTTGGATATTTTTCCAGCACTGTAAGGGTGTGTCTCGGAATTGCGAGAGTAAGCCAGCCAGAGGAAGCAAGCCAGAGGAAAAAAACGCAGGCAAGACGTGGAAGCGGTGAACGCATGAAGCGTATTTTGATTCTCTAGAAACAGAACACAAGGTACAGGTGAACGGAAACAATGACCAACAGCCAACACCTAGTGCTGTTGGCGAATTTAAATAAGGCCCATAATAGTTAATGAGGCGCACCACAGGTGCGCAGCCAGGACGGGAGGCACTTGTCTTTGTGCTTGTCACGATTGCACTAAGACAAGTCAATAACTACAACTGCTCAAATCTGCCGTTACGACTCTCAAATGCTGTTTTTTTCGCTCACAAATGACATGTTCCCCTCCTTCATCTCTGCTGCAATGTGGCCTTTTCTACTTCTGAGAAAAAAAACACTCCGGTACGCTGCTGTGTATCCTGATTGTTACCTAACACCTGTATTCAACCACTGACCCAAAACCAATTCTCTGCCTGGCTTACAACTTGCACTTAAGATTTAGATCACTCCGGCATCTGTGTGTGTGGGTTCTGATAGATGCCAGACTAGATGATCCTTTGGTTCATGGGAGATCATAATGAAAAATCATGGATAGGCAACACTTTTCTCTGAAAGCATTATTCAATGGAGTGTGTGCGTGCGGGGAGGGGGGAGGCAATGGTTTACCTCTCTACAGCCTGTGACTCATTTTTGCCCTTTTGCAGACATTTTACCAGACTCTAACTCGATACAAAATCCTCTCTCCATCTTCACCATGAAAAGATGTTAAAAGATTATTGTAACATCCACGCAAGTTTCAGCCACTTACACACCTTCAGCTCCGCCCCCTATATCACCTTCCCCTTTAGTTCACTTCCTTGTTCATCTCTCTCTCATTCACACACACCTGCACCTAGTCAGTTAATCAGTCCAATCACTCTACACCCCTGTCCTTAGCTTGCTTACTCCTAGTCACTGTCTGAGTGTTTCTCTTCCCAATGAGTATAGCTATATTCCCCTCTTCCGTAGTTCGTCATTCCCGTTTTTTAACCCTGTCCCGTGTTTGTCTTTCCAGCCGACGTCCTTCCTGGTATCGACCCTTGCCTGCTTACTCGATTTCTGACTACGGATTATCCCCCGCTTGCCCTGATGCCCATCGCCCAATCATTGCCTGACCTGGACTCAGCCTCCTGCCTAACCCTTTGGCCACTGTTGCCTGTCTGCCTATTGAATAAACATCCCGCAATTGGGTTTATTATACCTTGAGTCACCTGGTTCATTACAACTTTACTCTTGATAAATCATGGCAGTTTCCTGACTTTAGAACTACGTAGGTGAATTTTCCGACTGTTTGTACCCTACCTTTTGCACCCAATGGAAATAAACAATTCTTGTAAATGTAACTGTAAACAAACTGTAACAGTTAACAATACGGATGGTGATGCTTTCACACAGCTGTGATTGTTCTGAAGGCTTGATGTTTTTGTCCAGGAGTCACTATTATTAAGACGTTTATAAAAAGTGAAGCTCATTTATGCTTTTCATGGGATAGAATTGTGTGTAAGCCATAATTGTCTTTTTTTATCTTCCCAAACGTATTAGACTACTTTAAATTAGTAGTACAATTAGGACACTTTTATCCAAATCAACTTATAATGAGTACAATCACAAGTATTACAAGCAGCAAATTACATTTCTCAAGGATGTTTGCGGGTAGGCCAACTCTGGGGCTTGAACCCACAACCTTCCAGCCAGGAGTTGAACACTCAGACCACTAGACCATCCTGCTCCAGTAACCTCAATTTGTGTACTGACACTACATCTCTTTGGCATTCGGTGATGAAACATCACGTAAAATATATATGTCTAACTCTTGGCTGGCTACTGCTAATGAACAATACAGTGGGGCAAAAAAGTATTTAGTCAGCCACCAATTGTGCAAGTTCTCCCACTTAAAAAGATGAGAGAGGCCTG
>JAOEHI010004225.1:10210-37947 GCA_025447815.1 Percopsis transmontana | reverse complement strand
GAGAGAGAGAGAGAGAGAGAGAGAGAGAGAGAGAGAGAGAGAGAGAGAGAGAGAGAGAGAGAGAGAGAGATTTACTGTATATTCAATCCACGGCAAATAAATATGTAAAGATGAAACGATTAGAGTGCGATCTCTTCATCAGTCTTTCATCCATACTGATGTTTTTTTGAAAAGCATACTGGATGTTCTAGAGGTCGTGAGTGGAGACGTTTCAGAAGCGGAGCTTTATAGCTCCGAAGTAGGGTGTAAGCTTAGATCAAAGTCGGGGAGACAGAGGACACAGGGACACACACTCGCTTACCTCTGTGATGAAGGCCTTCTTCGCAGGATCTGAGAGAGAGAGAGAGAGAGAGAGAGAGAGAGAGAGAGAGAGAGAGAGAGAGATAACTGTGTTAGTAGTTCTGAGAGGCTTCATTCTTCATCACCATCAGCGCTGCCTACAGCACAGATGAAGCCCAAAGGACAGACACGGCAGTACTATTATGCAATAACAGTGTCAACCGAACTAGACAGCCTGAGGAACCACAGCAGACTACCGTTTTAAATTTCGACCGTCATAATTTCTCAATTAAACAACTAACCAGAGAGGCCCACATTGAACAATATATCTCAATGTTTAAAAGCAATCGACGTTTAATGTAGGCGCAAGTGAAACACTTATCTATAAACTGGCATTACAGCAGACCATATACTGTACACAAATGCACCGCCACCCATTGCTTTTTATCATCATGATCATCATTTATAATCCACTAGGGGCTGTTTCCGGATGGCGCAAGGAAGGCGGTAGCACTAACGCGGACCTAATGACAATTTTGTCATTTTCGCTTGCGCAGAAATGGGCGTGGGGGAGCGGTAGAGGGTCAGTCAAAGTCAGGTGGCGCACAGTCCTAGTTTGGTGTCAAATAAAACCAAATGTTGCGCTAGCGTCTCCGCCTGGTCAGACAAGACGCAGGCGTTGTGTGGTAGTTTCCGGGCTTTAGGCAAAGGTGCACTAAAAATCGCACATGCCATTTTTGTGTATGTTATCTTGACTACTGTCCTTAAGATTTTAATCTCAAAACAATATATATGTGCATGTATAATGGTGGTTTATTAGAGGTGCCATATTTGCGCACTTGTTCTTCCCTGTTAACTGTAAACTAGGACATCATTTTTGACAGTTTCCTCCTGGCAGAAGCTTTTTTGCCGGTCTGGACTTTCGCCGTCTATTACGAAATTGGCAGTTCGCCGAGACAGAGAACACGCTGCTGTTAAAGGGAATGAGAGGAGCAGATTTGATTGGCTGTGAATGAAGACAGCCCCCACCACTCCTACTAATAATTGATTCACTCTAATCCAACCCTTTTACTACTGTGCCTTCTGCGTTGCGCCCGATTATCGAAATTTGCAAAATAGTATTGGACACACCTTAGATCGATTTGCGCCGTGGACTTGCGCTGTGTGCCGCCGCTTGGGCCTTGACAGGGAAACTAGGGCCCCCTATGTATTCCAGCATTAAGTCATTAAGAGGTAATCCCTTAAATAGGCCAAATTCCAGCTGGGTTTATACATAAAAATGACAACAACAATCTTTGGAAGTTGACTTTCAGACGGCAGCATAGCCTCTTGTCATGTCATGTTGATCTCTAGTGAGACAGGGTTATGTAAACCACAGAGGGAGGTAATCACAGCACTGACTTTACAGCTTGGTCTGAAACAGGATTCATAATTACAGCCTTATAAACACTCAGCATACTGATGAAAGTGAAAAACATAGAGACACATGGTGAGGGTGAAAGAGAGTAGGGGAGAGAGAGAGAGAGTGGGGGCTTAAAAGGGGGTTGATGAATGCCCCTCTATTGCGGGATGAATATCATCATCATCATGACTGTAGTGAACACAGATGATGCATTTCTATTAGCTGACTGTTAAAAGGTCTGCACATCACAACAGGCAAAGCATTCTGGGAGGAAAGACATAGGACCTGACTTGTAATGTTACCTAAAATACAATTTTAAGTAACTGCGCTCCAGCCTCAGAACAATGCAAAACAATTCAGCCTGATAAAGCGGCTGAGGCACAAAATAGGTAACCTATATGAAAGCATCATCATCTGGTAGAGGGAGGGCACCCTCGCAGTATCTGCATCTGTTTTCTCCTTGAAGTAAACCTCTCGCTCCCTCGCTCACTGCCTGCCTGCCTGCCTCTCGTGGACAGCCATGTGACTGAGCCAGATAGAGAATAGCCTGTCGGGCCCCCCGCGCCCCCCCCCCCCCCCTCCCCCTCCATCGCTCTCCCTCTGTCACACAACCACTGTGGGATGTGCAAGGTGGATCGTGCCAAAGCAATGCTTGGGGGAACATTGAGGGAATATAATAATAATCCATTCAAACATGACAGCAGACGTTGGTGCTGGGTTGTTAAAAGCTACGCTGACAATGCAGATTGTTATGTAGGAAGCTCTATTTGTTGTTACCGCACGCATGTGTGTGTGTGTGTGTGTGTGTGCCATCGCTTCCTATAGGTAGACTAGGTACGGCCTTTGGGTACTGTAGTCTTATCGATACTGACAGAATACATCTAAAATCCACTTCAATGTTGATTGCGCTAGTGGGTGGTAAAGTCCATTTAATAAAGTAATAAACAGAAAATAGTTAGGATAGATAAGTAGGCTTGAGTAGCGTATGAAATGGGTACAGTATCAATGCTAATTAGTGAAATACCTGCATAACTACATTCGTATTATGTTAATGTTTTAGTAGATTGTGGGATGTTTGAATGTTGTTAGGTAAACTGCTAAGCTGATTTTGTTTTACCCTAAGGTAAGGTAATTCCATGTATTTTAATCAAAATGATATTTTTAGGAAACATTTGATACACACTACAAACCGGCCCTGTTTATGTGTGCATGTGTGTGAGCATGGCTAACTGACAATACGTTTATGAACACCTCTATTGTGACCACAACCGTGCAACCGTGTAACCGTGCAACCGTGTAACCGTGTCCGTAGCCTACTGCTTCGTACTGCAGCCATTTCTCTTCCCTTCCACATGCCTGTACTCATCACGACCGCCCTGAGGCTGAGTGTGTGTGTGAAACTGTGTGTGACTGCGGGCGTGACTGTGTGTGTGTACATGCTTGGATGTTAATGTATGCAAAATGCCAACGCATGGGTTATTTTCAGGTTTTCATCTGGGCTCTGAGCAGAGCAATACTCTGACAGTATGAGCAGCAGTGGACTCTGTATGTATAACAGCAGGTCTTAGGGCTGTGCTATATCGCATCGTCCATGATATACCCGTACAATTCCTCCCCATGACAAGAATTTGTCATCCCGCGAAATTGACGATAAAGTTGATGAAGTTCATGAATAAAGTCCGAATCCATTTGTGTTTGCATTTCACATTTGTACTTGATTTTAATCATTATTGTGTTTATATACTGTTTTGATGTTTTGCAGCATAGTTTAAGACTTGCTAAGCTTGTACTATTTAAACATTATTTGCACTTTTACAGAAGAAAAGTATTTTTACAACATTTCCATTTGTTTTCCTGGGGTTAGATTATGAATCCTGCGAGTATTGGTGTTTGCATTTTCACTGAAATTTTTAATTTGTGAATACAATTCATATTCTAATTTTAGCCTGCTTAATTTGTATAGTTTAGTAGGCCTATTTGATGAAGGTCAGGATTAAGTTTTAGTTTTTGGGATCAATGTTCTTTCAAGACTGTCTGCTGAGACAAAAGATGGTGTTGAATGGTACTATTTTCAGATCGTCATTTATATTGTTACAGCAAAAAATACCATGAAATATCGTGATAGAGTTTGAAGTCTATATCGCCCATCCCCAGTAGGTCTTTGCCTCTTAATTAAAATATGAATACATTAACAGAGCTAGGTCAAATTAGGGTACATCCTAATATCCTTTACTCACAAATATCTCCAGCCAGTCATTTTTAAATAAACATGTCTTTAAACAATGTATTTAAACAATAAATCCCATTTTCAGTTAGCGGACTCAAGTGTGTTCAAGCCTAGGTGCCATTATTCTAGCAGCAGTGGTCTCCATTCTGCAGCAGTCAGTGATAACAGAGCTGCAAAGCATCAACCATGTTCGTCTCTCTGCAACATCATGGCTAGGCGCAGAGAACAACACTATTAGTAAGAGAAAGATAAAATATGGAAAATAAAGGCGGCAATAAGGACTGAACACACAGCAGAAGGGAATAGATTAGACCTGTAGCTGATGCTACTATTCATTATTCAGACATGTATAGTTATGTTATGTATAGATCCTATAAATACTGCACACTGTCCTGAGGTACATCATCCAATTTTACAGCCCCAGAAGCCGCCAGAAACCAAGGCAGCTGGCTGAGATTCTATGCGTTGGTTTGTCAGCATGCTTGTACCACCATTAAGGGAACAGTCCATTACCTTCAGATAATAGCCGAAGGCGAAAAGAGAGCCAAGAATTAAGAGGACATTTCTTTCTCTCTCCGTCTGTCTGGACTTCCTAATGTCCTCCTCATTCTCCTCTCTCTCTGCCATATGTGTCTGCCCTTCCTCCATCTCTCTCCCTTGTCTTTCTCCTCTCCTATGCCATTTCTTTATTCAATAGTTATTTAGGCCCTCATTGATATCAGCAAAATGAGGGGCAGGCTAGTGGTTAGAGTGGACTCCCAGCCGAAAGGTCCTGTAAGCATCCTTGAGCAAGATATCTAACCCCTACCAGCTCCTCAATATTTCTCAATGAAAGTCGCTCTGGATAAAAGCGTTCACCAAAATTGTAAAATGAACTTTCGTCTACTCTCTTCTATAGGGGAAATTAGTGCAATTTCTTTAAACAAACAAAAGCCTCAATGGTTATTGTTTTTTTTGGTTATGTAATACACCTTATAGAAAAACCACATGTGCATGTGATAACACGTGACGTTCCGGTGTTTTATATTCAAGGTACTGTTCAAATTATCATGTACATGATCAATACAACTGCAATAATTACAATGTTGCTTACACCATACAATGTTTCAAGCGATTTTATAGAAAAAAGACACATTTCTGAAGTTGGTACCAAATAATGTAATGTTCTTACTAGAATTTGTTTGCGTTTCCGTTACCACCAGTCTTTTAGCATATATAATTTAAATCGGAATGAAGTTTCATTCTGCAATAGGCCAGTTTATCCCAGTCGATTACATAAAGCGTTTAATTGTTGCCTTAAAGTCTCTGGTTAAAGCCAAGCATAAATCTACCAATAATCCAAATGAATAACAAGGAGCAAATTCCTGGGAATTCCTGGGAAAAAACAGTTGGACCACCTTCAACCAATCAGAACAAGAACCACGTGGGTTTGATGATTTTACTAACACTCACTCAATAGCTCGGCACTAACTGAACTACCTACCTGGACGCTGATTGGCCAGTGGTTCTCTGTTGAATAATATGTATAAGAATAGTTATACTGTGGAATACTCTATTGTATTTTCTAATGACACATACCTGTACACACACACATAAGGACAAACAGCAAGACAGACAGACACACACACACAATGATGTTCTCTTACTTCCCTTGTTTCCATGGCACCCCAATTGAGGTCAACCGGCTCTTCATGAGTTCTGCACGTGTGCCTGGAATCAACAGACACATGCTGCCCTCCACACATTCCCTCTCACTCCACTGTTAAATAGGGCAATAGCGAAGCAGCATAGCAACATCACTAAGCACACGGATGGATCCCCACACAACTTAGAGGGATGAAATCATGCACTATACGCATGTGCTTTGTACAGGCAAATGAACACATGAGCTCACAAGTGACAGCAAAGCTGAGACAGACGGATGGAAACGAAAGGTGAAAGGGAAAATAATGTCCGTCCGCCCCCATGTAAGGAACCTTACATACTGAGTGACACACACACACACACTCTCCTAGGCACTCTTTAGTGCCTAGGAGACAGGACAGAAAACAGGACAGGACAGAAAACGGTGTAATAATAATAACTAATGTAGATATCTATGAATGTTTGTTAAATCTCGTTGGTAACACTATGTGCACGGTTGTGGTCAATACATGAATGTCTTTTCAGTAGCATGTGTGGACAATAACACACACACACACACACACAGACACACAGCTATGTTTCTGAGTCAGACAGAATCGATGCAAGGACTCCCCTGAGATGAGTTAAGTGAGAGACAGCCTATCAGATGAATGTGTGCTATCTTGGTAGACGCTAACTAATGCTGCTCTAGCTATTGACTGGTTCTTAATTTGCTAGAGAGCAACAAAGCTTTGTTGAATAAAGTGCCCATGACCTGATCTTCAAAATGGAAGGAGGAAATCTGTGTCAAATCAAAGAGGGGCAAATAGTCTTTGGTACAAACATCTGTAGACAACAACATATAAATAAATAGAGGCAGGTGGATGAAAAAAGCTCAGGTGCTGTTGCCCTGGGAGGTTTTGTCCTGTCTCACTTTAACATACTTAATTCACTATGTGAAGTTTTCCTCTTCAAGCAGAACCGAGTTACTTAGCTGATGACACGTATAATTAAGAAATCAACTTCTTAATACTGAGCTATTCAAAGAGGCTTACAACCGTCTTCGTAACTGCCAGAAAGTGGCAGAATGAATTCATAATAATTCTTACAAACATGCTTGTACATGCATGTGAAGACAGAGGGTGACCCCAATCATTCGGAGGAGGCTGAGGGCAAGGTAAAAGTGGTTACAAAACAAAGAACATTCAATTTGGGCAATAGGGGGTACTGAATGTGTGTGCTGGCAGCATTTTGTGTTGTGACTATATCCTGCACATTCATTACAGTTTTCCACATGTTTTCTCGCTGTAGTTGCTTGCAGTCTTGCACAACAATCAGGCTCGACGGGGTAAATTATTAGTCAAAGAAACCTACATACTGTATAAACACACGCCACACATTCCACCTAGCTGCAATGGACCTAGAATCAGCAGTGACAGTAAACATAAAATGCTAAGCCTAAAAAAATTATTTAATTGACGGGGCTAGTCATAGTACGGGGAAGACTGCATCTTGGTGCAAGCGTATCTATTTTCAAATATCCAATTCTTACTTGCTAAAATACATTTCCCTCAGCATTTCTCTGGTTTACTGGGGATGACAGTGTGACAACATGTCAACAGGGGGTGAGGGGGATGCTTTGTGTACTGCTGCGAGCCCGTACCACACTGTGTGTTTGATACAGTGCAAACCTGGAAGGGGAAGAAGGCAGCTAGGGAAGCTTTTCACCATGCCCAGTCAAGTAAGTATCCATTGGAATCAAAAATGTCGAGCAAGGCTTAATAAAACGATTCCTGCCCCCAGTTAGTTCAGATGGCTCCAGAAAATTGCTTTGGGATACAAAGCCTAGTTCTAGATGATGAGTTATTAATACAGTACTGTAACTCTACCAAAGACAGCCGTACTGTTGCTGCGGAACACCCTGGAGAGCCTTTAGTTAAACAAAGTTCCTTGAAGAATCTTGCTTGAAGTATCTTCCCTTTCGCATGTACTGTATGTACTGTAAGAGGCTACTATCTGTGATATAATATTTAGTCTGGCCGTGGTTTATCCACCATAACAATCTGCGTTGCTTCTGCTTGCAGTGGCTAAGAGGTTTATGTGCAGGGAAGGGACCAGCACACAAGGTCACAGACACTTTTTCTCTCCAATCCATAATCCCAATCTAATTTTTCCGGGTCTGCCTGGCTGAACCGATTTTAGACTCAGTAGGAACAGATGAAAGTCCACTCACACTGTGTCTTGCTGTACTATGCTAACCTTGTTGAGCTGTTTTTAAACTGTCATCATTTGTACATACTGTATGTAGGCTACTATGCAAACCAAAAATTGTTTCAGTGGCAGATCTATACAACGCAGTGCAAACTGATACATTGTGGTTTAGATTGTGTTGCCTCAACGTGAAAACTGATGTAATTCTAAATTAAACCTCCGGCAGGTATTCAACATGGCTCTGTCTACCTCACTAACAATAAATCTAATTTAAATTCAAAGCAGGCTCCCTGACACTGTGAGAACAGACTTAAATGGCGGTGCTGGCAGTCAGGAGCTAATTTGATTAATCTCAAGTCCTGCTGTACACTTTACCGCCAGTCAACCGGCTGTGACAGTCAGATCTTTATTTCAACTGTGAAATGAGAAACGGGTGGGAAAGAAAGAGTAATTCTGCCATGGCCAGAGTTTGGTAGGCTTTGAAATGTAAATGAAAGGTCTGTCTGTCTCTTCGGCTCTACCACTACAGCAGCTCCTGACCGGTTTCCTGTAATCTGCCATGGCGACGTAAAGGATTTCCCATGAATGCTCAATGTGATGTCTGTCCTCACCATGAGTCAATATGTGGACTGTAACCTAATATTGACAGCTCCAAGAGGACAATAAATATAGTGTACATCATGTGTACATGCAGCAGAATAAAGTACATAGTATCAGGGTTAGGGTTGCAATGAAAATTCAGTGGTAATTCTCAGGCAGACGCTGCTTAGTGTTACTGTTAATGCTGACCGCTTTAAAAGAAGATGTTACACAAATTAAGTGTATTATTATATTGCTATTAATGTTACATATTTGTGTGTGTGTGTGTGTGTGTGTGTGTGTGTGTGTGTGTGTGTGTGTGTGTGTGTGTTACATGCCCTCCCTTCTCCCAGGGAGGTGGTGCTTCTAATTTTGTCTGGCTGAGTAGCAGCACCATTTTTCTTGGGCACAGATTAGATAAAAATGGATCCACAGCACAAGTACGCACGCACACACACACACACAAAAGTGCTCTAATGCAATTTCATTATGTTTTGCATCACTGTGTTTCCCAGATCTGAACTGAGAGTGATGGAAAAAAGAGGGGTGGGGAGGAACCGAAAGCAGCTCCTGGTTATTCAGGTGAATTGGTAGTGGCCTTGAATTGGTGTCAAACTGACTGATTAATTTACCAGCACTAGGCTTGTGAATCAAATAATGAACAGGCCCTCTTGTAGTACAGTACCACTGTACTGAATGTTCTGTGCTGTTTGCTTTCCAACAGGACCTTAGTTACACTGAAGAAGCTGGCCAACAGATGGCTACTAAACAACCACAACTGTGTCAACATAGAGACACCTCTAATTAGGTAGACATGACTCATACAAGGAGGTTCATAAACATTTTTGTGAGTGGCTCTCAAATGTTATAGACTTACAGACCCAATTTTATCTTTTAAATGTTTTTTGCAGTTTTATAGCAATTTCCTTAAGTGATCTTGTTCGTTTAAGCAACAGTTTGACTTGAATAAAATAAATCAGTACTGACAGTAAATGTCAGAAATCATTTATTTAATTAAACCCCCTTTTGATTTGATTATTATCATTTTCATTATAGGTCAAACATTTGCTTATGTGTCATGTCCTTTATGGTCTGTTTGATCTTTTCTCTGTAGGTCTAGTGTACAGCGCACAGACTCAGTTTGTCTTGGATTCATCTTATCTTATTCAGTACTGCATACTGCACAACTACAACCTGTGGCAAGAGATAAGTCACACATAATATGTTATCTGTTGGTACAGGAAGTATCAGTGATCGGTATCAGCCCCAAAGTCATGACTGCTCCCTAGAAGTAGGCCCAGTGTGTTTAATGAATGAATGATAGAAGGACTCCAGGACCATTAAAATTACATAAACCCTCTGCCATCTTCTCCATTTTGCAAAGCTTTTCCTTCTATTCACTTTAAAGTCGATAGTTCAAAAGCTGATCTAAACATTTTTTATGTAAAACAAAAGGTCACAAAATGCCATACTGTACACTTCTACTTTGCTCCGTATTCATGATCAAAGCTGAAAGAACACCTCAGAAGAGTATTGTGAGATCAACCTGCCAAGAGAAAACAGAGGAAAATGAGTTTGTTTCAACTAGCCTGACCAAGAACAAATATTTTGTTTTCCTACCTGGGTATGATATGCTAATAATTTATCCTCACTCAGCAGTGGAGAAAGGTCTTTTTTTAATTAGAAACAGCAGAGGCCTTGTTTCATCACCTGGGGGAAACTGACAATGTGACACGACAATCATCAGAGCACAAAACTAGCCACACAGGCCGCCTGGCACCCGCATGGCAGGTGCTGCTGACCCTGCAGGGTGGCTGTGTGCCTGAATGTCAAGACAAAGATATACTTGATTTCATGGCCTCTCATACATTCCCTCCACCCCTCTGAGTTGTAACACAAAGGGCAGTCCATTAGAAGAACATAACTATGACGTAAGTGTGACGTAAAACGACCTGGCAGAGGACCCTAAATCCTGTCAGAGGTCAGAACCAATCATAATGGACAGCCTATACAGTTGAGCAAGGATGATAGAGAGAGAATGATAGAGAGAGAGAGAGAGAGAGAGAGTGCACAAGAGAAAAAGGAAGCATAGTGTAAGAATAAAGCAGATGGATCAATGGCAATTTACACAGCAGGCAGTCCCCCTTTTTGTACATCAGCCAGCGATTCAAGACAACCCCTTGCCTGGAGCAGAGACAAGGAAGAGAGAGATAAGGAGCCAGGGAGTAGGATGTACTAGTGGCTGAGCCCTGGCAATCACTGAGAGGAGAGGAGAGGTGAGTGTGGACTGTGGAGAGAAGATAACAGTCGACAGTGTCCATTGACCCATAGGGTGAAATGCTCATGGCTTCAACGGAGTGAGAAGGTATGAACGCAAAACAAAATAGTCCAACGGCACACGGCAGCCAGAACGGCGGGCTTACTACAGTGCACAGTACACTAGGCACACTAGGGAAGGATTATGGTCTAATATTAGGCTGTAATTGCAATTATAATGTGTATTGAGTAACAGTACGTTTCAGCTGAATAAAGTAGACTCTCCATTTAAGACTCTCAGCTGACAGATGTTGAATGTGTGTGTAACCATCTTAACCTCTTAGTCCTGACCACACAACAGTAACAGGAACACAGTTATGGTAGTTATGGTATAGATATAGGCTATATAGACCACTACAGTACTATGTTTTTAGATTAAATGTATTAACCTACAGTAGGTAGCATGATTAATTCTGACTGAAGCGCAAGAGTCGCTCAGCTCAGTCACAGCTTATCTCTGTCCTGGCGCCGTGGTGGTGGAATGAGCTTCCTGGCAGCTGGCAGCAGAGTCACTATCCAGTATCCACCTTCTCACACCTAAGAAAGCCATCAACAGTTTGTGTATTGCAATAGCGCAGTTCCAAATAGGCCTAGTTCTTATGACATTAAACTTGCCAGAACCAAAAATTCTGAATGTTTCTGCATGCAGCACAGCTGTCATGGCTTGCCCGTGCACGTAGTCTTTTCTTCCTCTCGTAACCATCTCACAAATATTTAGCTTCTCTGCAAGCCTGTGCATGTCAACTGAGCAAGAGTAATGCATACGGTTGCACAGACTGTGAATTTATTGCAGAAGTAAAGGCGCAAAGTCACACATCTGCTAAATGAAATGATGAAACACCTCACTTGCAATCTACAAATAGGCTCCACTCAACGACTTTTTCGATCACTCACACAGCTGAGCTCAGATAGTTTCCCTTACTAGCCTTCTGTTTGGTTCATGGGACTATTCTGTGGCTCTCCCGCATGGCGCATGGCATGGCATCACCCCTATCTTCTCAATGTAATAGCAGCATTGTAAGTCACTTTGGATAAAAGCGTCTGCTAAATGACCTAATTGTAATTGTAATAATAATAATAATAATAATAACACATCTCATTCCTCATTCACTCTCTCTGGTTACTTTGGGGTTTATATTTGCATTAGTAAATTATTAACATAAAAGCTCTCTGCTACAGCCCTAATTTGTATATATGTATGCCCACCATACAGCAAAACACCTTCTGTTAGTTAAATAGTCTGACGGAGGAACACACCAGTCTACAATAGGTATACTATTAACTATCTCCACAATTAGAAGCCCCAAACTAACATCTAGTTGCAGGATGGACTTGTGTTGTTGTCAGTCACAGTCCCTGGATTCTGCAGATGGCCATAACCCCGCAGCATCACATGAGCACAGCCCAATTACTAGCCCATCCCGCTGATTGGTTTACGATGCTCAACGTTACCAAGGAAAACAAGAATTTTGATATAAAAGCAGTCAACCTGCTGGACCCACTACAGCCAAAGATTCTTTACTGACAATGTCTTCAAGCCAAGCCGTGCATCAATAATGTTCCTGTAAACTACGAGCCCTGGTTACAGCCTCTTTAGGTGGTTTTATAGCCACCTCCTGGACCTACCTGCACCCACTCTAGCCAGCTAAGTAACGTTAGTTAGCATGCATAGCAGCTAGCTTGCTAGCAATGATGAGTCGGGACTCTCGGACCACTATCATCAGGAATAAAGGATAGAAACAATATATCAAACATATCAAAACAAATAATTTAAGAATGATAAGATTTATTTGATTAAAATTAGTACCCATGTCCGCAGCGTCCATTCCATAGCTAACTCCAATGACAGTGTCCGCATCTTCGGATGCTGTGGCCCCGGATAATGGACTCGCGTCCCCGGCCTCGGACAGCCCAGCTGCTCCCTCGGCTGATGCCTCCATTCAGACTCCCGGAGAAAGGGCGAGCCCTTCGATTGAAAGACACGGCGACAGCGCGATTTCGGTAGAAAACGGGAACGTGTTGAGCACGGGTGTGTAATATGAACTTAAACTGAGAAAATGCTCCCGGTAATCCGTTACGGTCCGTTCCTCCGTTCATCGGATCAGCACAACGGGTGTACTACTACTGATTCCGGTCCTCACCCGTCAACTGCTTTCAGTGCACTTGCCGCTGCTGATGCAAATAGGCACCTTGGTGGTGTTGTGTTGCTCTGGCTCCCTCTGACGGCGGTTAGGGCAAATTACCCTACAAGACCGTATGTTTTTGCATAACAGTTCATGTAAAAAAAAAGAACTCAATATCTGATACAAATGTTATAATTTTAATCTATTGTCGGATCTTTTCTTCAATATTTGATAACACTCCCCGCTCCTTTCTCCACCTTTTGATTTAAAATACAGGCTGTCAATTAGTTATATATGGAGATGACTAAATAGAATACAGGGGAAATTATATAAAAATATACCAGTATAAGATTCATACAATCTACAATAACTCCTACATTCAACACCAAAATGTGTCATGTATTTATCAGTGTAGAAGACTACCAGCGGTTAAATATACTTAAATCATTCTTCTACTTCTTTCCTCAGTATTACTCAGTATTTTTTATAATAACCATTGATTTAAAGGCCTGTAATTGAATGCGTGACCAAATCGTTATGGTCTGTTTACATTCCCAATTGTGAGCAGCGTATCTTATTTTCGTAACGGCAATGAAAAATCTTACAGCATTGACACTAGACCATCATTTTCAACTGAAAATGGATTAACATCACATATTACAATACATTTACTGTATAGGCCTAAACCACAGATTATTTCACTCTACAAAGATGTGTAGTCTAAGTTTATTCTTTTTAACGACACAGTCTCATGACAGTGTAACCATTATGAAAAAAAAATCTCATGAGTTTTATTATGAAAAACCTGTCTATAATTGCTAAATGTAAGTAGTCATTGGCGGGTTTATAGATCCCTCTACTCTCTCTCTCCAGTGTACCAACTAGATGAATAGTTGTAGTCCTTCCAGGAGGTTTGCACGCCATTCTCATCAGGTCTGCCCTGTCCGTCAGGCGGGTTTACAGACAGACCTTCACTGGTCTGGAGAGGACCCAATTACATCCACTGGGGCTTGGAGAGGTTGAGTAAGGCATCAGTTGCTATTGAATTACAGGTACCTGGGGAGATCTTTCTCCACCACCTGAAAACAAAGCACAAGAAGCAGTTGAGATCTACTGCGTGTTGCTGAGCAGGACAGTTGCATCTACCAAACTAAATTGTGTCCCACAGATTCATTTTAGATTATGCCAAATCTTCCAAGAAGATAGTCTTCTTTAATCTTTAATTTACTCCCATCTTCTCATGTGAATGCAAAGAATTAAGGTAATTAAGGTACAGTCCAATGCCATCAATGAGATAATAACTGTGACTTGGGACAAAGTTTTGCGTTTGTCACACAGTCATACAAAAAACAATAGACAAATAACCGTCCAAAGAGGGAAAATAAGAAATTTTCTACATACGCTAGGATTATCCAATGGTCCATATCGCTTTACCACATGGCCCTCTCTATTTATCAGAAACTGCAAACAAAAAAAGAAAAAGAAAATGATATGTCTGCAAATCATATATGAACAGCTGATAAGGACTGATTTTTAAATGTTTACCTTAGTAAAATTCCACTTAATGTTACTGCAGGGGTAAAAACAAATGAAGTCAGACAACAATCATTATAACCACTACAAGTACAAGTTTACCATTTTATGAGCACATACTGTGTCTATAATAACTCATCGTTGGGTTAAAAAGCTTTCCTTGCAAACATTTTTAAAAAGCACATGGAAAGCCCTGTTGACCACTTACTTGCCCATGAAGCCTGCTCCATTGGGCTGCTGCTTCAGCCACTTCCACAGGGGGTGGGCACCATCTCCATTCACTTCAATCTTACTGAACATGTCAAATTGAACATCGTAGGAATTGGCAAAGTTCTTAATTTGAGATTCAGTTCCAGGTTCCTTCAAAGTTAAATGAGTGAGAAAGACAGTAATTAGTATTATTCAGGCACAGAAATGTTTTAATTAGTATTTTGTAAGTCTTATCTATTGTTGATGAACAGTATATAACTATGCACCTTAGTACCCGCACATACTTGGAAGGTCTGATCATCTTCAAATCAAGGATTTCATGCTGTTTTGCAAAAATGTAGGCTACTACCCTGAGAAATTCAGTTGTCACCTACCTGGTTCCCAAACTGGTTGGAGGGGAAGGCCAGGATGCTTAAACCTCTCTCAGTGTACTTAGCGTGCATCTCCGCAAACTGAGAGTAGTTTACTGGGGTCTTACCTCATTTAGAGGCAACATTGGTGATGATGACAACATGACCCCTGAACACACAAAACAATTCATGATTATGTAATGAATAATTCTATTAGGAAGCTGTAATAGTGTTATAAAATAAACCATTATTATACCAATATTGCCACGTGAGCAGATTTATACTACCGTTCAAAGTTTGGGGTCACTTAGAAATGTGTTGCTGATTAAAGAAGCAATAAAACTGTCCAGAAACAAAGATCTTTCTTCTGAAACTCATTCTTGTTCTGAGAAATTAGGGCCATTCCATGCTATTCCATTCCAAGAAACTGCCATTTCTGGCCATTTTTAGCCTGTAATCAAACCCACAAATGCTGATGCTCCTGATACTCAACTAGTCTAAAAAAGGCCAGTTTTATTGCTTTATTAATCAGCACAACAGTTTTCAGATGCGCTAACATAATTGCAAAAGGGTTTTCTAAGGATCAGTTTGCCTTTTTAAAATGATAAACTTGGATAAGCTAACACAACGGGCCCTTGGAACACATAAGTGATGGTTGCTGAAAGTGGGTCTCTGTATGCCTATGTAGATATTCCATTCAAAATCATCTGTTTCCAGCTACAAGAGTATATTTATAATACCTATGCTGTATATTGGATCAATCTGATGTTATTTTAATGAACATAAACAAGGACATTTCTAAGTGACCGGAAACTTTGAACGGTAATGTACACAAGTGTGAAGTTTACTGAAGACCTCAAATGCATACAATGTAACTGTTATAGAAAATTTATAATATATCACACTAGAGAACAAGAGAACATATGGTCTTTGTCATTTAATTGTAATTTCATGCAAGAAATTGAGACGAGGTTCCCACTCAAAGAATGGTGAGTGCCCTCTTTATAGATGTGACCAGGTCAGGGGGTCATATAGGCAAATGAAAAGAAAACATTCTCCTTATGGCACACCCTTATCAACAGGAGATAATAAAAACAGAGACATGATAAAAGGAAGGGGTGAGGGTCAACTAGTTCAAAGAACAGCTTAGATCCTAGTGCAATTAACATGCAGTACCAACCCCCTCACAGACTCTGCCCATATGCTGTGTGTGTCTAAGGAAACAGCTGTCTAAACCTATAGAATTGTAAGAGCGGTGGGGATTGGAACCGCCTACCTTGCGGCCGTGACACACACACACAAACACCATATTAAGAATATCTTGAAACTATACCTGTATTTTTCTAAGGAGACCACCTTGCCATCAATGTCAGTGGCTGAAAAGTCGTAAATAGATGTGGCCCTCTGCCAGTCCTCTGTTGGGGCAGACTGTGAAAGAAAGCGGTGGAAATGTGTTGGAGTGTTTCAAGAGTGAGAAGAGGACGGTTTCACACAAACAAACAAAATATATAAAATAAAATTTAAAAAAAAGGTAGTACAAACAAAGACCACTAGCTAATAGTGACAGTACTACACTGCCTGCCAAATGTAGATAGTTCCTTCTCTAGTATTTTAGTAAATCATAAACATATTGTCAGCCAACACCCCTGTTAGCAGTCTGTGACAGCCAAGACGAACTCTGCATTTCATGTAAAAGTTAATCTAAAATACAATTACAGAATAGCCTTGTAAAACTATACCAATAAAGCCAAATGTTAGTACAGTGCAATGACAGTTCTTACCATAACTTGCAGCAAGACAGAAAACAGGACAGTGGTGCCTAGCAGACTCATGGCAAAACGCGGGTTCAGCACAACCTTTTGCTTCTGTCAGACCACACTCCTTTCCTCATATGACATGGACTACACTGTTCTCATTTAAAGACTAGATTATCAATAAGTGATCATTAACAGAATTGATTGGCTGCGAGTCTCTCATAGGCGCCTTTTCTGCTGACCTACAATTAACATGTGAAATTTTAAGTGTACAGTGGTCTATAGTCCACATCTTATTTAAGCTCAGAGAGGCTGATTACTTTTTCTGGATGCTTATGGGTTTAGAGGATTGTGGGTCCATGGAATAAGGGCAAAGGTAAAACTACATGAAAGGCATAATTACATAAAGTGCGACTGTCAGCAGTGTTTGAATAAAACATTACAGACAATAATGAGCTGTTATTGTTCCAGTACATGCAACTAGTACAAAACGTCTACCAAATCAATCTTACACAACGTGGTGATTGGGTAATATGATCTGATTACCAGATCTCTGATGTAAATTAAGTAGTAAAAGCCATTATATAATTGGACAGTAGCTACATACAGGAGGAGAGTTTGCGTTTGATTTTATTTTAATATTTGATTTTATTATTATAATAATTATATATATTTTAATGTATCACTGTAATAAACAGGAGTGTAGAGATAGGAGACATCAGATTCGTGATTCAGACAAAAACTGAGTTGACACAAATTGTGTCAACTTAGTTTTTGTGTCACACAATTGTTATGCAAGTTAACTGTGCTGATTATGGGTTAAGGCAAGGGGGCTAGGGCGTCACTGTCAACAATACATTTCAACATTGGGACAGAGGAAACCATGACCACTTTTTTAAATGTTTGGTCTATAAAAGCTTATGTTATATGCGGCGCATTATTGTAGTCATAATACATATATTTTAAAGTAAAAGGTAGGCCTATTACAAAAAAGACTTGGTAGGCTACTCTATCTAGAGAAAGTGTATGCCACAATATCGAACTGATTCATGACAAACTCCAACGGCAACGATGTAGTCCCGTGCAACTGTATCTCTTTGTTTTAAGTGTTCAAAAATATTTATGTAACAAAGCGGAGAAGGGCTAACGTTACGTGAATATGAGATAAGCCTGCGGTAGAGGTTAATGGGTTATAAACAACACAAGATAATACGCTAAACTGAGTAGATTACGTTACCGTTGTTGATAAAAAATAGTACAATACCAACGCAATCAGTAGTCCACTACTTGCCACAGTCCCAAATATCAAAATTTTGTACGGCTTCATTTTATTTTAACTACATGTACCCAAATTGGTACATGCAGGCTACCGTACAGTAACCAGCTCCGCCCTGCGGAGTGTTGTGAAACAGTGTACGACATGGCTAGAGTGTCGGACTTTACATAGACGAAATAGTTGTATGTATACAACCTTTGAAATATTTTGGAAAAAAACGTTTGATGTTAACAATACGTTTTGTGAGAAAGATTACATGTTATGTGACTATCACCATATGGAACGTTAAGCAATGACGTCATCAACATGCGCCGATAGGTGAAAGCGTGCGTCGCATTTTCAGCAAGCAACTAAGGAAGAAAGAGTCGAATATTAAAAACCAATCAAATCAAGATATAGTGGTAAAAAATCCAATTATAAAGAGATGGATGATGAAGAAGAAACCTACAGGCTATGGAAAATTCGTAAAACTATAATGCAGGTTGGTTATTTGGTCAGATCTTAATATATTATTTCTCATTATATGGTCCCTGTGTGATGTACGCTGTACGCTGAGGATTTCTGTTAAAACGTTCTCTCCGATAGTTTACGTGACGAACTGTTGGATATGATAACAAATCTACTAACTTCGTTTATGATAGATAGTGTATAATATATGGCATAGATAGTAAAACAACGAATTAAAGTGAAGATAAGATTCAACACACTGAACATCTATTGTTGCATGTGTTTTTACTGCGACTGCGCGGCACAGTGTATAAGCCAACATTATTGTTTATGTTTACTTTCTTACAGCTGTGCCATGACAGAGGCTATCTTGTGACCCAGGATGAGTTGGACCAGACCCTTGACGAGTTTAAGAGTCAGTTTGGAGACAAGCCTAGTGAAGGTCGTCCTAGGCGAACAGATCTCACTGTGCTTGTGGCACACAATGATGACCCCACAGACCAAATGTTTGTTTTCTTTCCAGGTAGGTTAATGCGAATTTACATTCCCTGTCATAATATGAACTTGCAACGTAACTGTGGTACTTGCGTTGGCTGATGTGTAGCCATTTCAGCAACTATCAGCAGCTGGGCTTATTGTAAAAAGTATCTGCTACAGACAGTAATATAAACATAGGCAATATAGCCTGGTAAGTTATGGTAGCTGTGGATGTTTACTAACAATCTGTCTGGTGAGAAGCCAATCATGAATATACAGTGCTTCTTCTAGTACATAACAACTGGACCTTTCTCTCCAACTATCAGAGGAGCCCAAGGTTGGAATCAAGACCATTAAGATGTACTGTCAGAGAATGCAGGAAGAGAACATTACACGGGCCATCATTGTTGTTCAGATGGGCATGACGCCATCTGCCAAACAGGTTAGTAATTGTTACATTGTGATTAAATTAGCTTCATTTTCTTTTGCTTTTGCTTTTATTTGCCTCCATTTTATTTTAATTGAGTTCAAATATATTACTTTTAACTACTTTTTGTTACATTCTTTAGTCTCTAGTGGACATGGCACCTAAATATATCCTGGAACAGTTTCTACAGCAGGAGCTGCTGATCAACATCACAGAGCATGAGGTAGGTAACAGAACTACTAATGGTTCCCACCACAATTTATTAACAAAGCTCACAGAGCTGCTGCTCGGTTATTGATTATTTATCTTTCAGCTTGTTCCAGAACACATTGTCATGACAAAAGAGGAAGTGACTGAACTGCTGGCAAGATAGTATCCTTTTACATGCATTTTAAATAGTCCTTCTAATTTTACTTGAAAATTCATGAATTATTCATTTTAAATTGAATATAATTAATTAATGTACTACACAGCCTATATAAATGTTTCATTACAATGCAGTTACAACCTTGTGTGAGTGTAATAAAAGTACATTTGGCAAGTATAAAGTCTATATACTTATATGTAAATCTGTATTATAAGGACACATGTTGTCATTCTTTTATATATATAAACCCCAGTAAACTAAAGGAGTCTCAGCTGCCTAGGATCCAGGCTGGGGACCCTGTGGCTCGCTATTTTGGCCTGAAGAGAGGACAGGTACATACTGACATAACTGCCACATTGTTCCAAGTATTGTAATCTACCCATCTTTTCCACGTGACACTGCTTTTCAGAAAGCAGAACCAAGCAGAACACAGATGCATTTATGCACAATGGAAATTTGTATTTTACCGTGGAGTGCTTTCAACTTGGAATTTAGATTAAAAAGGGCAGGGTTGTTTTTGTGGTTTAGTCTTAATGCATTAATCTGTTTTACACAGTTTTGAGGCTCGAATTCTACTTCCTTTCTAGGTAGTAAAGATCATCAGACCTAGTGAGACAGCAGGTCGATACATCACATACAGACTGGTCCAGTGACAGAAAAGTAAGTACTAGATGGGCATAATTATTTAACGGTTGGATATGTAAATACGGTAATGACAAACCCCTGCTTCTGTCTTGTAACAAGTAGAAGAGCGAGTAGTGACAGTGCCCTCACTGATATTCTTGAGGTCATACCACAAAGTTGTAAAGGAAAAATTCAGCAATTTGAGGTGATAGAATGTATAAATGTCAGCTCACTGTCTGCACTTAAGGGGGTTTGTTTTGAAATGTTCAATTTTACTGTTCTCCCCCCCCCTCCCTTTCTTCCAGACATTCATCTTTATCTAGACGAAGCAGTGAAGGACACAGACTCAATATTTGTACCCCCCCATCTTGGTTAAATTTGTTCGGTTTACTTGTAATTAAGTTTTGTAAAATAAAGATTTAAAGAAACTAAGTCTAGACTGTTGTGCATAGCTGTCACACCAATTGAATGTTTTGCTTGTTATAGTATGACCCCTTTCCCAACATAACTGGAATATATTTCAAAAGTTGTTCAGAAGTGACAACATTTAACTTGAACAGGTGCCATCATCACAATGCATCTAACGTAGGCACGCATGGCATCAGATTTTCTTTAAATAAAAACTTAAAGGCCTACCTTCTTCCTACTGAATGGCATGCTGTAAGGTTGTTTTAGAGGAAGCTTCTGATGAATCTATGTAGGCCTGGCTATTATGCAAATCTGGACAACTGTCAGTAGCACCAATAGGAAAAATCCTACCCACCCTAAACTTATTTGTAGTCCTACTTGGTGAAGATGCGTTTTCTACCAGGTGAGGAGCATAGTGTTGGAGTTTGTTTACATTTATTATACATAGGTTTACTACATTCTAGAAAATGTGTGGGCATAACAGCACAAACTGACCGGTGTTCTCTCGTTACAAAACTTCTCTTCTAAAGTAGTGTTTTAGTACAGCAGTTGGTTATTTACATTAAACAAGATGGACAGGAAGTTAATGAAAATCATGTGGTTGAACTTTAAGAGCAACAACACATGCTCTTCATGAAGTTCAATGTTTATTTTGATATCATTTCATCCCATCTATTAATCTCTTCTGCAGGAGCAGACATGACGTTATGCAGTTAAGAGACAATGAGCAACAATGAAATAAGGAAACGAAAGTCACATTTACATCATAAAGACAATTTAATTATAACAATTGAACATCCAAAAATAAGGCAATTTAGGCAATACAAGAATACAATCTCACTTTATTATTTTAATTTAGTGCTGAAATAAGACCAGCAGCACTTTAAAGAGACAATTTGCTAGAAAGCATTTAATTTGGAACGCGAACCTACAACCAAAGCTTTTTAGAAATGTGTACAATACTGTTAAAAATACTATTTGGCATAAAACTACACATCTAATGTTCAAGTGAAACCCTCTTGAAAGGATGTGCTTGTATAAAATGGCATTAGCATCTGGAATGGTGAGGTTGTATTCAGCCGTTTCACTGACCGGATATATCGTTTCATGCTTGCATTGCAACATCTACACCACTAAAAGATTCCATTCATTCGGATGTACACAAAAACAGAACCTGATAAAAAACCTCAGTGTGTTCCAAATCCAAACACCTGATAATAACTTTCTCCCACTACATTTTGGTGGCATTAAACTAATTCAGGCTCCCTGTCCTTGTTCCTGGCAAGGGGTAGTTTCTTTCCACACAGGCGGGCCAAGGGGATCCCGGCCAGATTTAGGACAGGGGAGTACGGATTGTTGTTGTTGGACTGGTTCACATTCATCTCTGCCAGGGAGGCGCTCAGCCCCTCCTCCTCTGGGGGCTCAGTGTCTGGCAGCGCTGGGGGGTATACTCTCTCAGACTGCTCTGGGGTCTCCTTGTCTGGATCTTGCTCTGGATCAGTATGAGGGAAAGACAGACCGGACAGGTCCAAGCATTCCCGGCAGCTCACCTCGTCTACATCCACGCTGACCTCTCTCTCCTGCTTGACCAAGATGGGGGGCTGCTGGGAGTGCGTGGTGCTCTGGATGCCGTCATCCACCTCCGAGTCAGAGTCAGGCAGCTGCTCACTGGATCCCAGAGACCCCTGAGAACTACCTGGATGGAAGAGAAAGGGAGGTTTGAGCTGGGTGCACTTAAATGCAAAGTGTGTAAGATCTAGTATCATTGCTCGATGTGGCTTCATAAAAACAAAATACAACAATTACCATTTGGAGTAAACCTGCATAATCAGAACTCTTACCACATCCTTCCTCCGTCTTTTCAGAATCCATTCTGTTCTCCTTTTCTGCTTCATCTCCTTCAGTAGATCTCCCTGTCCTGTTGTCTGCAATGCCACTCTGAACCAGGAGAGGGAGACAGGTGAATCTTTACACCCCTAGTCTTAACAGGAACTAGGGAGACAATGCTGACCAGGCTATGTCGTCGTCACGTTTTTTTTAAGCACTAATGAAGGATGCATTAAAACGCAAATGGAATTACTGTACTGACAGAACAAATCTCATTTGTTATTTGAGGAAGCAAATTAATTGACACCAATAAAATAAGGAACTAAACCAAATATTTATTCTGTTACACATCCCCAAAATACACACACAGTTGTACCTGTTGCGTGGCAATGGAGGGAGTAGGCCTTCCACTAGATGGCGACGATTTGGACTGGAAGATTGATGTGTAGAAGACTATGAGGGCCTCTACGATCCGAGCCTGGTGGGGGTAGTCGACCAGGGAGGACAAGGACACGGTGGCTCCTGTTGGACGGGGCCGCATTAGCGAGGGCCCAAACACTATCCCTAGATTACTGGGGCTCATTTTGTTGTCCTGCTCCAACTCTGCAATTCTGGAAAGAGGAAGGTGGCACACCGGTTTAAAAAAAAAAAAAAAAAAGAAGTTTATATGGGACTTTTTAAATTTGACTATCAAGTTGTGACTGCATCCATAAAAGGCATTTGAATTTGCCTGACACTAACCTGCGGAGGTGGCGTGTGATGTACCGCAAAGTAGCAATGTTTGCCTTGGGCAGTTCTTTCAGAAGCTCCCTTAGCTTGTCCACCAAAACCAGGACCTCAGGGTCTGTGTCTGGGCCCTGATCTACCAGCTCTGGCCCCTTGCTCACCACGGGGCAGCTGCTGCCAGACTCTGCATCTTCTCCTTCTGGCGTGTCCGTCTCGCTCTGCATGCTCTCCTTGGCCAACCCCATCAGGCTGTTGTACAGACGGAATTGCATGATGGGCTCCGGCAGCTGGGGGGTGGGGTGGAAAGGGTAGTTTACATTTGTGACCATATAATGAAGCCATATGGCACTTTGCCAACCTGGTCATCAACAGAAGAGTAGAAAGTAAAGAAAGTGAACCCTCTTCAGCATGGTTTGTAGTTCACGTACCTGTCTGAGGTAGAGCTTCAAGACATTGCTGATATCGTGTGGTGAACACTGGGATAGCTCTACCAGCTCTTTGCCATTCTCGAAGGCCTGGCACAGCTTCTCCACACGGGTCTTGACTCCGTTCACCCTGTAGATACCCTGAACAAAAGGTAGAGGAAGGGGGAGGTTTGATTTAATACACAAAAAAGAATAATTGTATGTATATAAATAATCATAGAAAAGACAAAACATCAATTCTATCCCCTCACCTTCATCGTGAGTGCCCGTCGCTCTATCTCCGAGATACACTTTGTGATAATGAAAGGGATGCCATCGCTGGCACAGCTGGCCACCTGGGAAAACTCCCTGCCAAATAGCTGGAGGCGCCCTTGCAACTTCTTGTGGCCACACTGGATGGCCAGAGTCTCCAAGCAACGCTTGTGACACGCCAGGAAACACTAGCGGAGGGAAGACATTGACAGGTTCCTTTTTAGAAGGGCAAACATGTCCATATGCATTGGTTGTCATGGTTTCAAATAAGACCTCAAGAATCACTATTTAACCTAGATCTGGAAATGTACTGCGAGATCATTCATTAAGATCAGTTAACGCCACAGTCAAAGCACTTCTAATGATGCAAATGCTACTAAATGCTAAATACAGTTCTAAATTGATTAGAACTGTATTCTCACCTCCTCACACTCAGCTCCTTGGAAGTAAACGTAGCTGTCGCATTCCCGGCACTTAGCGGGGGTCCGCAGCTTCCTTAGGCGGTGCGTCTGGGCTGCTCTTGACAGGCCGATGTTCCGGAAAGGTCCAGTAGAGACAACCACATCTGGCTCCATGCCATTGATATCTAGAGGGGACAATGGTCATCATGTCCAATCGGACAAATCCCACAGTGGCCTTTCTCCAACATATTGAAAATTCAAACCCGGTCTTGACGACATTACACACACAAATGACTGTAAAACAAAGATTTGTAGGCCTTACTTGGGGATTCAAAAGTGGTCACATTCCCGTCCTTATCATCTGCGTCCTCAGTGGAAGACATGGTCCCAGTGGAAGAGGTCCGAGCCATTTTACTTATGTCACCTAAAAGACAAACATAAACAGAAATTTTAACAGGAGAGAAGCTAGTGCGTTTGCTTTTCAGTGCTACAGATGTAAATACGAGCGTCCGACTTACATGTGCTAGAAGTAGGAGACTCCAGGCCTCCCTCCCCGCCGACACTGTCATCACTAACAGTTGACCCCCACGACTTGTGTCCCTGTCCTGTATGATGGATATGAATAGCTCTCAATAAAAGTTGATTTATGTAAATGCACTCCTGTGACCTTTACATTGTTTGTTCCTTGCTGTCCTCTTCCCTAACCCATATGGGTTAGGGAAGAGGACGGTTGCATGATTTACATACTCTATAATGCAAGTGCTACACGCTATAACAATTCCATTGTGTTTGCTGTTGAAACTTGCAGTGATAACACATTTTCACAACTCACCTATTTATTCAGATGCGTTTTTCAGTCCAAATACACAATCTTATACAAATATTCTGTATATTATTTTGCTCCGATATGTATTGTTTTGCTAAAATTAGTGCATCATAGATAGAAAACTACATACAATGCAACAACCAGCAGACTTGACTTACTCTTTCGGTTGATCTCCGCATCTTTGCTGTCCCCAGCTCCGGCGTCCATGGTACTGGCAGAACTGTCAGTGTTAAAACTGTCATTCCTAGGCCTGTGGGCCTGACTGCAACACAACAAAAACGTATGAGCAATCCAGTTGTTCCAAACAGTTAGAGGGGAAGTAGTTAAAGAAGTCACACATACCAGCATAAAAATTTGCTATGCCAAGTACTAGAGATACAACGGTACAAATAGCACATGGTTCGGTATGTATCATGGGTTTTGGGCCACTGTATCTGTATGGTTTGGATATATTTAAGAAAATAAATATAAAATGTACTCTTTATTTTGCCAATAGACAAACAAAAAAAAATCAATTTAGAAAAATAGCATGATTGACTAGGCCTGGTATCCATCTCTACTGTATGAAATCAAGGGGAGAAAAAACATTATTAAATAGCTTTCAGATGTTCTGGAGGTCTAACTGTCAGTGGAGAGCTAGATAGGGTATCCATGTCAATTTGTTTTCAATTTCTCCCCGTGATGCTTCGGAGAGTTAAGGAATTACTTTGCTGCTTAAATGTGTGAGGGAAGGTACATTGTACTGTGGCTCAATGCCTCCTCAAATTGAGCTCTCTCTGACTTGCTAGCGTCACGTTGGAACTAAGTGAAAAAATATTTGCTTTGTTTCCTCTGCTCTCCAGCTTGTATTTGCATGCCAGAGACACTAGGGAATGTTCTGTGGCTGTGAATGTGTGACAGATGTTTGTAGTCTGCAGTGCAATAAGCAAGTCTTAAAAATTATATGACATTTACATAATACAATTATATTATAGGATAATGTGCGCGTCTTGATCCATGGGGGGGCGTACTGAATGGTTCGATAATGTGTACTGTTGCATCCCTACCAAGTACAACTACAATAGATTGAAGGGAAAAAAATACATTTGATTTTAAAGTTAATGGACAGGTGGTTTGAGATAATCCGTCTATAATTAGATCTTAGCTTGAAGTTGGACGGAGCTATGCTGCAGATTTGCTGAGGTCAGCAACAACAAAAACTCAAAAGAACCAATCAAAAAGATTGTCAACTACCGAATTAAGATATAATAATAAAGTAAACATGGAACTAGTAAACTTAACAGTATTCAATTGGTTTCAAATAAGCGCCTACAATTCTCATTTAGCGTTTAAAATAGTTTTCATAGATGGGTCTTTTGGCCCGTGTGTATCCCACATAACTTACTGGGTGGAGGCTGTACTGGTGGGGGAGTATGCTTCAAACGTGTAGTGAACACTGGGCTGCTCAGGCAGCTGCAGATCGCGCACATGGGCAGCATACTGCTGGCCAGGGTCGTACAGTTTACTGCTCTCACACAGAGTTTGGTAGTTAACTGGCAGGGCGACCGTCTGCATGTGCATTATCTGATAGTAGGAGATGGTTGCCTGGAGGAGGAGTGGACACAGAAGATTAGTGGAGATCCGGTTAAAAGTCAGTTTATAGCTAAAAGAAGCCCCAAATACTACAGAGAACTATATGGTGCGTTGAAGAGACACTGAACCATAAACCCTCCCTATAGGGTAATTTATGTGAGCCTTTGTATCTATTGTGTCAAGCATACCTGACATTAATACACATCTCATATATATACTAAAACTGGTTCTCTTTGCCTGGCCAAAAGGAAGGTCACCCACCATGAGTGTCACTTTGTTTTATTGCTTTTAACCCTTTTAAAATTGACAGTATGTACATTGTCTTTATTCCCAATTCACTTATGGCAAAAGTGTTCTTTAACATCCTTCATCTGATCAGATTTTTCTGGTTTCGGGATGAATGAATGTAAAGTATGATTCACAACTTAAATACGTCAGTCAGTGCTGGCCTGTGTGTGTGCGTGCATGCGTGTGTGCTGACCGAGCGCAGGGTCTGGTCGCTCTGTTTGATGACCTCCTGCAGCTGCCTCAGCACGGTGACCTTGGTGTGTTCCAGCTCCAGCTGCTGAGTGGTGGCGTCCGCTATACACGTCTTGTAGGTGGCCTCGGCCTCGTCCGCCTGCTCACACACACACAATGAATTTACTCTATTGCAGAGTTCATACTTGAACGTAATGGTAAAAAAAACAATTTAAAAAAAAAAAGAAAAGAAAATACCATTAGAGATCAGAAATGCTGTAATATAAGATCTGTTCTTAGATTAAGTACTTTGAATGTGATATTCTGTTCTGCAACTCAGGGTATCATATTTAGCTCTAATGATTGTCAATGTTGTAATAGAATGCTTTTACTTCTGGTAACTGGCATATGGCCATTTCAGCTACTCAAGAAATGATTATTTTAAGTGACTTTGGATTAAAGTATCTGCTAAATGTCAACATGTAAATAGTAAGGAAGATTATTTCAATATATTGAATGGGGGGGGGGGGGGGGGGGGGCGGGGGGGGGGGGGGCCCCGGCCGGGGGGCGGGGGGCCCGGGGGGCCGGCCGGGGGGGGGGGGGGCACGGCGGGGGG
>JAOEHI010004225.1:0-10200 GCA_025447815.1 Percopsis transmontana | reverse complement strand
CTTTTTATTATTTAGTATTTTTTTTACAATATTTTTTATCCCCCCCCCCCCCCCCCCCCAAAAGCATCTTGCGACCCACCAGTGGGGTGCCAACCCCATAGTTTGAGAACCACCGCACTAGCATCAATGTCACCAGATCTAAACATGAACAGCTAAACATGCACAGCACTCAAACAAGCAAACAACGCCGAGTGTGTTGCGACACGTAGCCAAGTTCTGTTAACGTCTCCAATAAAAAGACACCAGGTTACACCGCAAGGCTGAAACAGAGGACATTGGGATGATAGGGACCTTGTTCCGTGCCTCCTCCTCCGCACGTTTCCTTTTCTCCAGGGACTTGGAGCCCCCTCCCTCCTCCTCAGCTCGACTGGCGGATGTTTTGGCCTTGTCGTACTCCTCGCAGCGCGCCATATAGGCCTGCTTGGCCTTACGCAGGTTCGCGTCACACTCCATCTAGACAAACAGGTCCATATTTCATTAGGAGACTGAAAGAGTCCACCCCCGCCTTCTTACACTCAGGAATGAAGGGGCCATACCAGTTTCCTCTTGGCTCGAATCCAGCTTTCCTTGATGTCCTTGCGTTTCTTCTCGTGCTCCTGCTTACGCTGCATCAGGGGCTGCACATACAAACATAATTGACAAGTAAAATAGAGAGTCTATCCATTTAACAGTGTGTGTGTGTGTGTGTGTACCTGGATGAAGGTCTGGTTGTGCAGTGTGGCGTTGGCCTGCTGAAGCCCGACACTTTGCTCCTGGTCCTGCTCCAGAGCCAGAGAGTAGATGGAGAAGAAAGGCATGTGGGGCTGGTGAAGATGAACACACGCCACAAGGGAGGAAAGACAGGAAATAAGCATCAGTAACAAGTTTCCTCCCCAGCATCAAAGTACACGTGGCTGTATGAGGAGGGGCATAGAAGCATGCCAGTTATGAAGGTGCGGGAAGGGCATGCACTCAGTTCCCAAACAAAAAGGTTTTTGTTACGCTGGCTTCAAACCACCAAGGTAATTTCGGACTAAAAATCAAGGACCAACCCTTTAAGCAATCCCCACCATAATGGGTGCATTTGTGATATTCATGTAAACATTAATGTGAATAGATCATAATAGAGTAGGAGATGGTAAAGTAAAATGTGAATAAACTATATTTACATGCGTGATGCTGTGTTTGCAGGTCTGGTACAGTCTCTGGAGGCCCTTTGAGAACTCCACCTCTGGAAGGGGAAAAGGGAGACCACATTTAATAGACATCAGAGCAGACGGGCGTGGTGTGGCGATGGTGTGGCATCCGTGTGCGCCCACCCAGTGAGGTCCTCTTCTCCACGTAACTTATGAGGTCCTTCATGTACTTTGAGATGGTCTTGGCGTAGAGCAGAGCAGAGTCCACGCCTCCCTCGCTGTGCTGGAGGATGACGTTCACCTCCTCAGCCCTGCCTGTGCATGTACATACACGTGTTATTTTACCGTATAGTACAAAGTGCAAGGACAGCCCATCACATGAACATAAAGTAAAGATACAAGTCATATAAAAAGGTAGATTTTTTAACTGCTTTGGGCTAATTTATTCTACATAGCAAAGGGCCCCCTGCCATGTTTACCGATGAGGTATGTGTGGGCGATATGGCCAAAACCTTCTATCATGTAATTTTATAGCACAGTAACTGTGTATATCAGTGTAGTGTATTTTTATTTTTTTTATTACAGTAAGAAATTATTTTTCTATAAAATAACCGTCTGTCTAAAGCTTAATGCCCAATTTTAACTAATTAAATTGTAAATGAGATATTCATGCATCTCCACGCTGCCTCGTGAGCCCAAATCACAGAACAACCCTAGCCACTAATTGACTTGTGCCACAGTATAAATGGTATAGAAAAATCTCTAACTGTAGACACAGAGGCCACGTGATCTACATCGTCCTATTGCCCATCCCTACCATAAGGTAATTGGTGGCTCAGCTTCATCTACTACAGTCCAAGAGCCACTATTCCTGTGAGAACACAGCTTATTGCCCATATAACGTGGAGTTCATGTGGAGTAAATACAGTTCAGTGCATGGGTGCACAAAGTATATGGTACAGTACATTATGTGCGCCGTCTGTTTTTCCATCTGTGCTTGTGAGGGAGAATTGAGTGAATATGAAGGAGGATATCCTACCCATGTCTTGAAGGTCGCTCCTGAACTGACCTCCATCTAGGCCCTGGCCTGATCCCGCATACAGGTTCTCCATTGACTACAGAGAACAAGGAGGCAACTCATTACTGACCAGTTGATCCAGGCCTAAACCCTTATTAAAGTCAACCACACACTGATCTGATGTGGCATACCTATATAGAAACGTGGTCTCGACAGGAAAGAGTTTGCCAATAAATGTATTCAAATAGACAGCAATAAAACTAATACAGATTGGTTTAAATGGGAAAGAATGATTGAAAAATGTGCAAATACCAATGTACAGCAATATTCCCGTGTGAGTGTACACACACACACGAGGACACTCACCTGGCTCTTCTCTGTAGGCAGCAGTGACAGCAGAGTGCTGCTGTCCACCTCTCCCATCAGGAGTTCAGACACACTACAAAGACAACACAGAACATTACAACAGGGAACATCAACAAACAAACCTCAGAGAGTGAGAGACTGTGTACACGGGATGGATGTAATGCCAAGACACTGGAGGTCAGTCAGGGTGGATCCAGCAGCTATAATGAGCCATCATCTTTTGCTAGCAGTCGTGATACATTTATGAATTTCTTTTAGTAAAATATCCGCTAGAAATACAAAATTTAATGCATAATATTAAAACGCATAAATAATATAAAAAAACATTTGTTCATGGCAAGAGGAAGAGTAGTGAAAGAGGAAACCGCCATGCCGGGCTGCTCTGATCAGTTCAACTGCCTAGTCTCACTGGCAGCTCACTTCCTCATGAAGACTGCTGGTGGTTGTCTCAGCACACAATGTACCCTCTTCATAACCCATTTAATGTCAACATTCAGTGTTCAGACACATTTAGTTCAGGGAAGATTTATTTAGAGTCATTCTGGACCGGTTCAATTGCCACAGCCGTGCCCCCCCCACACACACGAAAAACAAATTTAAATGCATGTCTGGTATGTCAGGTTTCATCGCAGCCGATTGCAATTTGCTCAGACAACAGCTAGTAAGTTTTGGTTTTGTGTCATCTGCGGCAGAAGAAAACCCACTTCCTGTTTTCAGCACTGCCTCATGCAAATGTGTCACCATCACTGCACTTCTCCTTAATCTTCCAAAAATTTGATAAGACTGCATAACACACACTACACTAATGTCTAAGAAAGCAATAGCTGTGCACACATTAGTACACATCACAAGTAGTCAGGATTATATAGGGAGCAAGTCAAACAGCAAGTCAAACAGTAAGGTATATTTTACCCCATATAAAAAACAGATTCTTCTACTATTCTATAAAAATGAAATGAACAAATCAGTACCCCATACCGAAATTTTGACTTTGAAGCACACATATGCAGTATAATTACCCTCTACCAATAAAATATTACCATAGATTCAAAGTAAGAATTAAGTTATAGCTAGATACCCCAATTACTTTCTTCTGTGAAGAAAAAGAAAGGGGATAAGTGTACAAAATACTTACTTGCTGCTAAAAGCCACAGCAATGGTCTCGATGGCTTTCTCAAAATCCTTTTTATCCGCATCATTACAAACCTCATAGTGAAAACCTGAAAAACAAAGTAAGTGAAGCCGTCATTTCGGTTTTGTAACATTAGCGTGTCAGACTTAGTAAGGGGTCACAATGTTTTTGCAGGGCTGTAAGCTGATTTAATAATTTTAACCTAGTTTTTCTCATGAATAAAACTAGGTCTTAAATAAAACATGCATACGTTTTCTCCATGGGCTTTAGGTTTCTTTTTGTACTTTTATGCCATTCAGCGCAGGGGGGTGTTAATCAATATTACCAAATTCTTGCTTGTGTATTTATGTAGGTTTTGGTTTATTATATTTTTTTTAAAAAAGGGGGCCTCCTGACCTTTGACCTTGGATATGAGTTTTCCGGCAGCAGTGAGGATCTCCACGGTGTTGAGCAGAGGGTAGGTGTTAATGACCTGACGCAGGATTCGCAGCACCTCCCCGAGACACTCGTGAGCCATGGGCCGTCGACTCTCCTTTTTACCTGGGGGTGAGGCGGAGAGCAGAGGCGGAGAAAAGGGAGGGAAACACGACATTAAATAGTTTTACAGTCACTGCGTTTGAACGTGCACTCCTTCAGAATATTTCGACATTCCAAATAGTGGAATTAAAGAGTGCATGTGAAGGCTTCATATTAGCCCAGACTCCACCATTATTCAGAATATAAAAATTCAGATTGACATTTCGTAGCATGCTGCTGACTGCAGGGGGCGAACTCTGAGAGAGCAAGACAGGTCAGGTGCTCAGACAGTTCAAACCAAGACAGAGAGATGTTCCCTTTCTTCCCATCATACAATCAGTCCCACGTGACATTTACGCACACAACAGTTTTGTTTTTTTTAAATAAAAAAATAAAAAAATCCATGTTCTGTCGCCGAGTTTCCATCCCGTAGGAGGCGGCCCTCTTCGTCTCTCCCTTTAACACAGTGACTGCCCGCAAGCGTCTGCTTCAGTGTCTCTTCAGGGACAGCATACAAGACAAGGACACAGGGCAGCGTGACCTGAGGTCTGCTTCACAAAGAGGATGTGGTCCTTTCTATTGTTACGGATTAGAAACGAATAGCATGCACTAAAGAAGTAGTCCCATGTTATACTACGCTTACACAAGCCTCTAGGACAAGAGGGAGGGCTGCCTGATGATGTAACACACAACCAGCCATGATCTATTTAGGATATTCTGTTTGTTGAATGCCTCTGACACAGGCCAGCAGGACCAATAACATCACGAGAATGAACAAAAATAATATTGCACTGCAAGAAAACAGTGTGCGGGTTGTGTGATAGACGCACCTTTTAAACAGATGTGTGATGCCGTTTTATGCTATTCATATTTGGATTTTGTAACACGATCTTTACAAACCGTTATTGTTGCTAGTGACAAAGAAAAAAAAATGTACAGTTGTTTTGGGCACCGATAGTACTTAAGTGTCAAAGGCAGATGTTAGAGTGAACCTGAAAGACAAAAGGGAAACTCCAGGGCCAGGGCCAGCGTGACGAGAGGGACTCAACTCTGGCCGCGTTGTGACTTATGTCAAAAGTGGAGAGGCTATAGAGATGTAGCCAGCCTATCAGAAGAGGAAGTGTAAACAAGGCCTTTCTGTCAGAGGCTACTCCATCACGACTTCCCGTTTAGAATGTTCGCCGTGGATGGAGATGACAGACCCGCTGAAGGCCACCCCAACAGACAAAATGCTGACAGACGTACTTCAAGTGCTATTGTGACAGACTGCATGTTTACTCTGAAGGAATAAGCCTAAGCTGTGAGCCCTCTCCTAGAAACCTGAAAGACTGAATGACACCTAAACCCTTCTTTTCAGCGGCACAAGAAGTTGTGCTAGGTGACTAATACATTTTAAGTCTAATTTTAATCTCTAGATTTACTAGTCAGGCCTGTTGCATAGCGCGGTGGGGGAGACTCTGCAAGACACTGCGCTAAACATGAAGCTGGTTTCCTGCTGGAGAAAAGAGTGTGGTCGACTGTGTGTGCGCGCGCAGCGGAAACAAAGCCCTACAGTTGGAGAGGGGAAGCTCACAGACGCTTGACTAGCTCGATGTGCAAGGTGGCTCCACCTCTTCCCTTCCGCTCTAAGCCAACAACAGACATGGCGGCAAACAGAAGAGATGCGTGACTCGGATGGTCTTGGATTGGATTCCTCGCATCCCCTTCCCGTGACCCTTTATCAACCTCCAAATACATTTTGGGCCAAGATAGGAAGGAGGAGTATTGTTCTGGAGAGGCTATTGTGTGCCACACGGAGTAGGTGGTGTCAGGAACGACAAGATAGATGTTCACACACGTACGTACGCACGCAACACAAAACGATAACACCGGCTAGAGAAAAAAATAAAATAAATACTTTTACCGCCCAGCTGCCAAAAATAATGAAGGCATGTAAATCTCTCTCAAAGAAATGCAACTTTCTACACAGTTCTGAATACCATGGTATTGCTTGTTCTGTGATCCTTGGCATGACAGGATGTTCATGCCCAAAATAGAACCTTTAGTTTCTTACCAAACATAGTTTGAGTTTGTGCCTTTAAATGTGGCCTGTGAGACATTAAGGCTACAGAACCCTAACAAAATACATCAAGTAAATATCTGGGAGAACATCATGCATCTCCCCTTGACTTACCTTACTAGTGTTTAGGAACAGATACAGTAGGATCTTGCTTAAAGGGAAGCAAGATTTGTGTCTGGAATTACCCTCGTGGTTCAAACCAGCAAAAATAAAAAATTACGAACGTGCAGAGCCCTCCCTCACCTCACACCAGTCTCTACTCCTCCCCCTACAGCCATGTGCACTTGAAACTAAGAGACTCGAGTTAATTGACCTCCCAGACCACTAGGAGATCTTGTTCATACAGTTTCCATTCTTACCCTCAGCCAAAACCACATCCTTCAGTTTCTCCACAGCCTCAGCGAAGCGTGCCACATCCCTCAGCAGGGCAGGTATGTCCTCCACCTCGATGGCAGTGCTTTCTAGACCTTCATTTGGAGTTGTGGGGGTCACGGACACTTTTCCCTGGCCTTTAGTGAACACCCAAGACTGGAGGGGGAATCCTGGGGAGACAAACAACACATCACTCAACCAAACAGAATTATATCCTTCTGAATAACTTCAGAACACCTTAGCATGTGAAGTGAAGCCTTCAAAATCAATGTTTAACCCTTTTTCCGTTTCATCTTGTTTATCAAACCTAATGGCTGAACTTAATCCATTTCCTATAGAAAGGTTTCCCTAATATTCTGCAGATTCCGGGTATATTCCATCTGTCAGCAGTTATTGGGCGTAACTTCTTATATTATTGTGTAAATATGGAAGGTGAAGGGTAGGAGACTCCACAGACAGGGAAAGGCATTTTTCTCAGCTCCTTAACAAACCAAAATTGACTTCTCACAAAGTATGAAATGTCCCGGAAGAGTAAAACCACTACAGTTATCTCAAATAAAACCAACAACATAACAAGTTTAAAAGTGCTGGTTCCCGAATGACAGGTGCCTTCCTAGGGTAAACAACCAGGGCACTCGTGGTGACCGACTTAAGCTTTGTTCCATCTAGTGTTAAAGTACATCAGCAGTTATCCATGGTGTCAGACCTGCCGCGCTGGCGTGTCTGCTGAGGGCAGTGGGTCTCTTCAGGGTGCCCACAGGAGACGGGCCACCTATGCCATGCATGGAGGCCACCTTGCTGTGCTGGGGGCTAGGGGTACCGGGACACGACAGGGAGGGGTCGTGGGGCCCAGCAGAAGTCGGAGTGAGGGTGGTGGAGGAAGAGGATGACGAAGGTGAACAGGAAAGGCTGATGTCAGCGGCATCTCTACGAGGCTGCTCCTGCAGAATGGACAGCTGAGAAAGGGAGAAAACGAGAGCATGAAGGCGAGAGAGACACCGTTTGCTACAGGATTTTGGCCTAAGCCAGTTCCAGAGCACCATGCATCCCAGGCTTAGTAATGTGACCAGTGGCTATTCAGTACAAGGAAACCACAAACCACAGCTCTCTTGTAGGTAAACACGCCAATAGAGACTTTCACAAGATCCTGTGCGGGGTTGTGCAACTTCCTGACAGTCGTTTTAGGGTGTGGCAAACAGTACCGTCTAGAAAAACAGAACCGCCAATAATCATCTGGAATAATTAAAAAATTGTATTACTATTTAGAAAGATAAGTGTATTGCTTATTTGTGGTTTAGCATGTGGTTCTGACTTAGCATGATGTCACCTCCCACTTTTCGCAAATTAACACCTTTTCTTTACAACCACTGTAGGAGAATTTTCATAGGCCATAGCAATAAAACATATCAGAAGTATCAGAAAAAAGGATGATGACACAAGACGATAAGTAAGCGGTCTTCATTAACATCAAGCCGATCACACATGGCATGCCCTGACTGGGTTGAGTATTGCTATCATACTTTGCACATCCCAGCATCCAATGTGGTAGCTATTTTAAGATGTGTAAAAGTGAAAACATACCTGCTTGAGCCATATGTTGGGTCTGTTAGGCAAAATGTCCACTTTGTTCTTGCCTTTTGTCTCAGCTTTCTTAACTCTTTGACTTGTAGAGTATGGGTTGTAGCTCGTTTTAGCACCACGTTTCAGCATGCTTATTCCACTACTGCTTTGTCCCCATTTTAGGTAGAACTAAATTTCAAAACCACTCTGATCTTACTGGACTATTCACTATTGTGTCTACGGCTACACAAAATCTGTGGTAGAAACCCAAGATGACACGACATGTCAGAAATGAGTCAGCATGTAGAAACTGTTCAAAATGTTCAATAGTGAAGAGGAAAACCTTAAAACACGCCAAATTATACCGAACACGGGTCTCAGACATTATATCATGATTTAATTACTTCAATTGGCTAATTTCTCACCCACAGCTGCTTTGTTGCAGTTGAGATTGATCTCCATTATTGTTTAAACTCTTAAACCCTCCTCAGGGTCTGTGTACTACGGCTGTCAATTTCTCTTCCCCGATCTCAATTTGTCTAGGAGAGATTAATCTGCAGTTCTATGTATCTTTGTACGCAGACCGACAGCAGATGACAGGGAGCTGAGCAGTCCGAGTCACAAGAGGAAATCATAAATGATGTGCCACTTACTGATGAAACGCTAGTCTGTAGCCCGGGGCTTCCTGCTCGGCTCTTCTTCGAGATGGATGGCGTCTTTATCAGTTCCCGTTTCTTTCTGGTGAACATCTTCAGTGTGCCTTTGCCGTCCATCCTGACGTCTTTAAGTTTCACGTACAACCCCCCCACCCACCCCCCGACTCGCCACTTCGATGCTCTGCCAGTTACCACCGGTACCTCGGTGCCATCGAAGCCGACCTTCACCCACGTTGACTGTCTGTCTGACTTCGTCCTGTTGTCACACATCGAGCGCGCAGGCTCACTGACACCTCACCACAAACAGTCAGTGGAGCCGCGGCATCCGCTCTGGGCGTTCTTTTTTAGTGGAAGACAAGAAGCGCATAAGTATTTCTCTTTATTGTTTTGACGCGAGGGATAAAAAATATTGATTAAATAACTATGGCCTACACATAAAAAAAAGTCAATTAAAAGACTGATTATAGTGTGGACAACAATGTGTGTCATCCCCGGAGAACCAGATGGGAAAGCGTTGACCTGCTCCAATTCGCACTAATAAAGTTCTTCACGCAACACCTGTGCGTTTCACCCATGTGACTTAATCGTTTTGATCACAAAGCCCCTGCACCTGCTTGACATAGAGGCTTTGTGTGGACCACTATTATTTGCGTGTTGTTGTGACTATGGATTGTACTTCCCTTTGGCAGGGTCTATGCGTACACCAATGTATAAGATCCTACTGTGAATTTTAAAATAATTGACACACTTGTCAATTGTTTTAAAATTCACAGTTGGATCTTGTAGTAGAATGTTGTAGTGTTGTCTAGTCTTACACAACACAATTTATTTAATTGACCGATTTTATCAAATCAATAATATTTGTACTTTGTTTTACACAAAACAGCAAAGGAAGCAAAACATTGTTTCAAATCAAGAAAAGTTTAATGTGGAAAAAGAATATAGTGATTTAAACAAACATTTAATGTGTTGCAAATGCAGTTCTACCCTAAAAATGTGTGTGACAAACACATTTACAAATTTCTACATTTCTAATAAATCTAGAAAACATAAAATATCTTGAACATTTGTTTTATACTGGGCACCTTAAATAAAATAAAAATACAATATAGGCATTCCATTCTACATTTATCTGAGGGTCAACAGCCATCTCTGGTATCACACATACACACTGATGCAGCCCTGAGAGCGAACCACATCTTCGTTTGGACAAATCTTTGGCCTAGTAGGATTGGGAAAAATAAAATCACATAACCAAAAGATAGAAGTTGAATAGCCTATCCCTTAAACCTGTGTTTTTCAAAGTGTAGGCCAGGAACTCTCAATGGTATTTTTGGAGAGGCATAGAGATTTCCAAAGGTTTAGAATTTGTTACTTCTAAATATACTTTTATATAACATGATTCA
>JAOEHI010004223.1:0-10184 GCA_025447815.1 Percopsis transmontana | reverse complement strand
TGGGTGTCGGGGTGTGTGTGTGTGTGTGTGTGTGTGTGTGTGTGTGTGTGTGAGTGTGTGTGTGTGTGTGTGTGTGTGTGCGTGTGTGTGTGTGTGTGTGTGTGTGTGTGTGCGTGTGTGCGTGTGTGCGTGTGTGCGTGTGTGTGTGCGTGTGCGTGTGTGTGCGTGTGTGTGTGTGTGCGTGTGTGCGTGTGTGTGTGTGTGTGCGTGTGTGTGCGGGGCTGTGACCAGGGGCTGTGACCAGGGGCTTGTAGCAACAGGAGGGGGTAAACCGGTTGACCTTTATGCGTCTGCTCCTCCTTAGGGGAGGGGAGGAGAGGAGCATAGCAGAGGATAAGAGGGGAGCGCAGGTGGGGAGGAAGCGATAAGGAGCGCAGGAGAGCAGAGAGGGTCGCTCAGGAACGGGCGAGGAGACGAGGAGAAAAGGAGGTGATTAGGACGGAGTAACAGATCGTTACTAATTAACACCGTCTGTGTGTGTGTGTGTGTGTGTGTGTGTGTGTGTGTGTGTGTGTGTGTGTGTGTGTTTATGCCTGTGTGTAGCCATATTTCCATCCGTGTACGTATTTGGTGTTCCCTGTCTGCCTGACATGTTTAGCATGTACAGTACATTTGAAGACACACATGACTGTCTACACTTACGTGTCCCATAGTGCAGGAAGGATTCAGGCACAAAAACATACTTGTTCATGCCCATATCGTCCAAATTAGACATGTGCATCAGTATTTCAGCGTGTTGAAGGAAGCCGTTTCTCAAAGTGTTTACCGCCCTAGTTTTCCTTAATGTTTTGCCGCTACAGTGAACACAAGGTGGATTGTAGTTTGACGTTTATGGTCCATTTGGCTTGCCATACATCGCTGCAGTCGTACAGTTCAAAGTCATCACCTTAGACATTTCCCAATTGAGTCGTGTTGCCGGTACGTTTATCCAGAGAAACGTAGGAGCAGGTAGGGGTTAGGTATCTTGCCCAGGGAGGAGATTGAACCCAGCTGGAGGACAACCCCTCAGACCGTCAGACTACCTTGCCTCATATCTACTTATTTTAAATGAGAATTATGGCTGTTAAATTGCGGTACATTTTTTTATTGCGGTACATTTTTTAATTGCGCCCCCAGAACCCCAAATGTTGGCCCCGGTTCACTGAGGATTCTTGTCCTTAAAAGCACATGCACGTGGTTACAACGGGTTACAATGACCGCGGGGGGGGGAGGAGTAGAGAGGAATGCGAGCCACTCAGCACGCAGGTGTGGGAGGTGCGCTCAACACTTCGAACCAAAACACAGTTTCTTGTAACTCTGGTTCCACCTACAAGTGGAAGAGTGCCGCTGTGACATAAAGAGCACCTGCAGTCTCCTTGACCTCTCACCTCGGCCAGCGGTGCGATGCCCTGGATGTCAGCATTGCTGATGTAGAGGTGAGACACCCTCTCCTCCCTGGTAGAGGCCGTCTGCGTGCCAGCGGGGTACTCTATGTGCCAGTGCAGTGTCTGGGTGGGCACCAGGTTGATGGTATTGTCCACCTCAAAGTCCAACTGCATCACTTCGTAAAATGGACCGTCCAGCCTAGAGAGACATGGACAGAGAGGGAAACATATTACTGTAACACCGGAAGGGCCCAAGCACTTGTCAATAGGCAAACGTTGATTTAAATGTCACATTTTAACCATAGCAAAAATATCCTGTAATAAATGTATCAGTAATAAATAACACACAAACACAACCATGTGCATGGACTCACACACAGCTATCCCAGTGTTTTTCAAATTTTTGAGCCACAATCACTAAAAAGATATTTTTTCTATTTATTTTAATCACCTAAGATCACAAACAATATATGAACTATTAACACAAATGTATTCACAATTAATTAAAAAAATTGATTAAAATTGTGTGTGTGTGTGTCGTTAAGAAGAGATAAGAAGAAAAGGATAGCCTGATGGATGTCAGCCACCTTTGACCTTGTTTTTGATCCTCCATCACTTTCACCTCTCTCTCTCTCTCTCTCTCTCTCTCTCTGTCTTCCTTTTCGACCACGCTATTTTTCTCTGTAATCCTGCCTTTTATTTGAGTCCACACACACACAAACACACACACACCTTATCCAGACCAGGGTCACACACACACACACACACACACACACACAGAGCTAAACTACAGTCAAAGAGGCTACTACATCACTAAGTCATAACTCTAGCTAGCTGGAACTGTTGTCCATGCTTTGCCTGTATAGTCTCTCTCTCTCTCTCTCTCTCTCTCTCTCTCTCCCGCTCTCTCTCTCTCTCTCTCTCTCTCTCCCCACAGCTAGCTTTGGTCTGAGTTGCCCCAGCAAAGGAATGGGCTGGGGGTGCCTTGCTCAAGGGCACTTTGAGCGAGGCCATCGTGATCTAATTCCGAGTTCGTGGCAGACTCTAGAGTGATGGCTAAAGAGTGACAGGCTTCTTTTCTCCGTCAGGAAACGGATGGAGAAGAAAGGTGATGTCGTAGACGAATGGAAAGAAGGTCTGCAGTTTAATTATTCAGACAGTGTGTTGTGTGTGCATGCGCCTATGTACAGGTGCTATGTACAGGTATATATCTATCAATGGGAGTTGTTGTTTAACCTCAAAGGACAAAGGACTCTTTTATTTCATTTCATTTTCATTTTCTAAAAAAGGAACCTGAAATACAGCATATAGGCACACCTACACACACACACGTACGCACACACACACACTTTCTCCTTTCCTCACTTTCTCAAATACACACTAACCGCCAGGGAAGTGTTGAGTGTATTTGGGTGCGGTGTAATCGCTGGAGCTGAAAAAGCAATGTGTCTGCAGTGACAGGTTCATTCAGGTGTTAGCTTCGTCCCAACCGCATAGCTCCAAAACAATATTACACACACGCGCACACTCACACACACAAAGACCATTGTTCTCCAAGAATCTGGAAGCATTACAAAAGTTCAGTCTTAGCTCTGTCTTTCTCACTCTCAAACGGCCTGTCTAGCTCTCTGTCTGTCTGTCTACTGTCTGTACTAGTATCCTAATGCTGTCTCTCTCTCTTATTAAGCGTTTAAGTGGGTCTAGTTGCTCCTGGCAGTGGTTAAATGAGATTCAGAGCAGTCCACCAGAGGGTGAGTTGGCAGGCTAACTAACAGCTAACTGGCAGTGCAGATCCAATCTGGGAGTAAGATACCATTTTAGCCATTTAACTGAGGCTGCTATCCAGAGTGGATCACAAGCAGGCAGTCGCTTCAGCACCTTGCTGGAGGACGTTTGCACACAACACGCGGCTGTTAGTGGACATATGCTGTGTTCGAAACAACTTGGAGCTCGTTTTTACGGGCTCCAAGTTGTTTTGAGGAAAAACAAACTGAAGCATTTCCAAACTGAATTTTAGGTCAGAATTTAGGTTATAATTTAGTTAGTTAGTTAGTAGGTTTGTTAACTGTGTTAAAAGGTGTGGTGGTTTGCTTCAAAACATCTTGTAGAAGTTGTGCAATTTATTATTTGTGTACTGGTGTAATGCAGTTGGTTCAGCAGTGGGTTCAAAGAGTTGATAGAAACAGTACCTCCCTCTAATGTGGGAGAGTTTAAAACCGAAATCACTCAGGGCTGGATTTCAAACATGCTGAAGGGCATGTTATACTGTATACATTCACAAAAAGGTACTAATATAATGAAATATAATATAATGACCAGTAAACAATCTTCTGTGTTCCTCGAATTAGGTCTGTTGCAGAAGCAACATGTATGAAGCCCCTTTGCACACACTGGGGTTTAGAGGTAATATGGGTAATCAGACCTCTTCTCGGGACAGTGCTTGATTGACACCTCCCTGACTCTCCTCGGTCAGTCATGTTGCTCCTGTCAGGGCGGGACATCTCACACATAATGGGTATACTGGCTGACCACAGAAGAGGTCCAATCAGACATCTCAAAACACCTGTGCGGGTTCCTATGTCTTTTAAAACAACCGACCGGTAGAGACAGGTAAGAGGATGGAGGGAACATGACAAATGTATGTGCATAGAAACATTTATTCACTCTTGTAGCCCTTCTCTCACCATCCAGGTAGGCTAAGCTGCAGTGTGTGTGCGTGCGTGTGTGCGTGCGTGCGTGCGCCCTTGTCGTGCCCCCTGGGTCAGTGTGGTATGTCTCCTTTCCTTTCTGTCTGGGTAACAAATGACCACCGTGACAACACACACACACACACACACACACACACACACACACACACACACACACACACACAGACAGAGTGCACACATGCACACGCACACACACACACCTCTAATGGCCTTGCTGAGGAGCGGATACACAGCCAAGGACCCGTCCATCTCGCTGTCACAACAGTAATAAGACACACACACACACACCATCTGCACTGCGCTGCTGTCTGTCTCTGGATGTATTTATAAAATGATAACTGTGTGACCTTTACATATTTTGCTTTCCCAGCTGACTACATTTATTTTTGTATTTTCTTTCTTGCACTAACCTCGGCATATCAAATGCCTTGTATGTGAAAATGTAGATTCTGATTCTGATTCCTTACAAACCCTTATTAATGCAAAATGAGTGCAGGAAACATTCTCAATTATTACAGTGGAATCCCATTAAATACACAACCTCGGTCGTAAGATACTCATGACCAGACATGAGTTCCCCAATCTCTTCCCCCAACCAGACTAACTATATCAATGGCTTCTATCTAGGACATAGATAAAGTCATTGTCTGTCAGTTAGCAGGTCCCTAATTAGGTGCACATACAATTACAATGAGGTCATTTAGCAGACGCTTTTATCCAAAGCGTCATAGCATTACATGCTGCTATTACATGGAGCTCATAGATACTTATCTCTGGGGCTCGAACCCACAACCTTCTAGCTGGGAGTCCATCACCTAGACCAGTAGACTATCCTGCCCCCAATACCATACCAACTAAGCATTTGCTCCAAACATATAAAGTACAGGACCGGCGAAGCTCAGGATCCTTTAGCCACGCCCATCTGCCACAGTAATGTTTTATTATCCTGGCCAATGTTTGTGCGAGTCATTCGAGGTCACAACACCAAGCGCTTTCGTATCGATGCTCAAAGGGTTCAAGGAGTGCTACACTAATGATTTAGTGTTTGAATTCAGTAAATATACTGAAGATATACAAAGTCTTTTATTAAGCGACCTTTAAATAAGTAATTTAGTGCATGAATACAGCAAATATACCGAAGATGCGGTACACTTTTATTTAGTGACTCTCAAAGTTTGTTTCTGTTAGGAAAATACACTTTAAACACTCTATAAAAGACAGGCAGACTTACTGCAGAAAGTAGGGGGAAGGCATGGCACCTTATCAAAGTATACTGGAGCAAAGTGTTGGACCCTGGGGAAATTCAAAGGACAATAGAGAACAAACACACTCTCTCACACACACACACACACACACACACACACACACACACGCGTGCGCGCGCCAGCCCCCACCTAGACTAGCGTGTCGCACAGGCGCACAGTCACACAAACACACACACACACACACACACACACATGCCCCGCTGGTGACAGAGAAGAGAAGGAACGTCCCCGGGGAGAGAGCGGGGAAGAAAAGGAGAGAGGAAATGCGGAGGGGAGGCCGACACAAGGGGACTATTTTTCTCTCTGTACGTTGTCACTTAGAGCCGCAACACCGCTAGCAAGGTGGCTAGACAACATGCCTGCCTGCATCCGTGTGTGTGTGTGTGTGTGAGTGAAAGAGAGAGAGAGAGAGAGCAGAAATAGAGAAGAAAGCAAAGGTAGACAGACAGACAGATAGACATTGATAGCTCTACAGAAAGTCAGGGCAGAGGTACAGTACACACACACACACACACACACACGCAGATGTCAGCGGTGTGTTAGCGGCAGCGGGGAGACAGAGGGAGACAGAGGTAGAGACAAGGCGATGCCAGGCATAACTACAGGCCGACAACACACTGTCACAACCATCACCCACCTCCACGCCGCGTGCGTGCGTGCGTGCGTGCGTGCGTGCGTGTGTGTGTGAGAGCTGAATGCAGAGATGCCATGCACCGTTGCAGACTACTGCTGTCAGTTTGGCTTAAGATATTCTGAAGTGTGTGTGTGTGTCTTGCCCCCTTTTCATCCTGGCAGTCCTTCAACTGTTGACACCACATTTAAAAATGTACACACACACACACACACACACACACACACACACACACACACACACACAGATAGGCTCAGTCTGTTTAACCTGATTTAGGCTTGACTGACCGGCTGTCAGATCTGGGTTGCCACTGGTTACCAACCCCTAAGGTGTGTGCGCAAAATACACAAAGAGAGCGAGAGGATCGGAAGTGTTTTGAAACCAGGCCGCTGTGATAATAGCGCATTGACGCTTTTAAACATTCCCTCGAGGAGTCTCTCCTGCTTTCACTTAGCTATCACGCTGTTTTATTGGCACCTAATTTGCATAATGGTGATTTACCTCTCTCGCTTATTCATACACACGCTTTCTAAAATGTTCACGTTTATGACTATGACTGCTATTAGGAGGAGTAGTGTATTAGCCCTGCGCAACCGGCGGCTAGTCTGTTGTTATTCCATTTTGTGTAGGGCTTAGCAGCCTATGCAATGCGTGGCAGCCAACTGGTCCGACTACTTTCCCGCCATTCGCTCAGTCAAACGGTAGCTGCCTTAAGGCAAACTGGCGAACCCAGGGTTAGCTGTGAGCTTGTTCCCAAGCAGTCTCTTGTGACCTCTAGTGGTCCGCAAATTGATTGCAGCAGGTTTAATGATTGTATATTATTAATTTGTATTTCTTTTATGTATTTGCATTTCATTTTATGTGTTATACTGTAAATATGATACATTTCTTTCATTGCATTTAGTTCATGTAAAATCTACTGTACATTCTGGTAGTGGAAAAATGACAAATCCTTTTAGGGTGAACTGGAGCTATAATGTTATTGTGTTAAAGGCAGACACAGTCACACACACACATAAACACACTCCTGTGTGTATCTAAGTGTGTGTGGGAGAATACTTCGTATTAGTACGTTCTGTGTGTTTGTGTAACGCGAGTGCATCTTACATGGTTTGTGAATGCTTGTGTGTGTGTGTGTGTGTGTGTGTGTGTGTGTGTGTGTGTGTGCGTGTGTGTGTGTGTTAAAGCTGTCAAGAATAGAGCCGGTCATCACACAAAGGACAGTGGGGACTCAAGAGGGATGAGTCTGCAAAAAGACACACACACACACACACACACACACACACACACACACACACACACGCACATGCACACATACACGAACAGTGAGCTGAAGGTGAGAGTTAAGAGGATGAAAGAGGAAAGAGAACAGATCAATAGAAGAGACTCACTGACACTGATACTGCAGGCATGCTAGTTACTACATGTCTCTCTCTCTCTCTCTCTCTCTCTCGGATTTCATTCTTGGAATTAAATTCATCAAAGTTGGTGCGACAATAAAACACATTCTAGTCTTTACACCCACAACACACTGGTGTATTGACATTACCAGGTTGTGGTAGGGTAAACACAGCTGCAGCTAATGACATTATAATTGGATTTGTTTTACTGTAGGTGTGCTGATGAGCAAACACTGTAATGCTACTGAGTGATTGTCAGCGCTTGCTCATCTGCACAACTAAATCAAACTCACCCATTACTGTATTAGCCGTGTAAATCAAGTGGAAGCTTCTGGCACTGTCAAAGTCTTACAGACAGGCTGCCATGTAAAGTGGTGCTTCTCAGAGCACGGGTCAAGACCTCCAAAGGATGAAATGATTATTTTGGTTGTTTGGTTTGTCGGTTGGGATTTCTTTGGGGGGGCGGGGGCAAGATACAAGTCTTTGTAATTTGTAATGAGTTATTATAGTTTTTTTCCCAATAGTATATAAACCACCTCATTTTGAAAATTGTGTCAAAAGAGATCTACGGTAAAAATAATGAATAGTAATAGTAATTATATTAATGATTCATATTCAAAGCACTTCAAAACACATAAAGGCACTTGAGACACGGAAGAGTCATGAAATAATAAAAGAAGACAGATATCGGATAACAACAAGTTATCCGATGAGCTAAAGTTGAAGGAGCTAAAGTACAGGGCAGACAAGTACACTAAAATAGTTAGCCAAAGGCCTGTGTGACAAATCATGTGACAGAGAGCTCTGACACATGAGTTGAACAGTGCTAGCGATGCAGTGTTTTTGCTGAAAGCCCGGACACCCGTGGTGACAGCTTGGTGCCGGTGGAGGGCAAGGGCGGTGCTGGTGGGTTGGGTGGTGTCGGTCAGTGAACTAGGTGGGGGCCGGGACCATGTAACGCTTTGTACAGCACCTGTACTAACGTGATACTGGATGATGCAACGGTGCAGCAAGGGAAGCAACCGAGGCTTCAAATGAAACAAATATTCCCCTCTCCCCTTCTCAAATGCCTTCAAACGTCCCTGAACCCAAATGTTGTGCTGTGCCAGAGACATTATAGAAATGACGGACCACTTTAAGAATCCTGAATAGAACTCTATGGGAGAAGTCCATAACGGCAAAGATGGCGGTTGTATGCACATATCCCGCCCCTCCCCCCAAAAGAGCCAATCGTCTGATTTATAAAGGAAACCTATTAAGCCAATCGTGTGGTTGCACTGACCTTGTGCATGCGTAGTAGAAGTATCACCTGTGCGAAAAAAAAGAAGCCTTTTCGAACCATATTTTGGGGCAAAGTCGCCAAACATTTTAGCTTTTTTTTTTTTTTTTATCAGATTTGACTGGTGATTCTATTCATGGCGTTTCTATGTCCCGGTGACCATTGAAAGTGCAGTGTATGGCTCTCTCCCCATTCATTTAGATAGGGGCCTTGCTAAGTAACTGCCCCCGTGTGCGTTACCAAGATGGCTGCCGAGCGGCCAGACTTGCCAGCAAAGACCTTGGCCGCGCTGATAAAGCGGTGTCTCATGATGTCTGTGGATGGACCGGACACTTCCAGGCCTGTTAGGGGACCGAGCAAGCCGACGTGCCCGTTACCGTGGGCCCACCCGCGCTGCTGCCAACACATGCGCCAGTGTTAATGTGAACACACACACATGAAAGGGTTCCCAGCAGGACGGTAAGTAATGATCTATTGGGCTGTAGGTGGTGTCGGGGACTGTGGAGAGACAGACGCACACATGCAGAGTCTGCAGGCCCTTACCCACGCACACGCACACACACACACACACACCTCACAGACACACACTCCATATGGATATTGCAGACACACACAGGCAAGTGAACACGCAGATACACAGGCAGGCATGCTGCGTGTTTGTCAAACCGCCTGTTTGCGCTTCACCACATACACATGTATGCACGCACGCACACACACGCGCACTCTCTTTTATACACAGAGACAAACACTGCACCTCGTACAGTGGCTACAATGCAACATGCAAATGCTTTTAAGAGATACACAGTTAATGTAAATAAGTGTGTGTGTGTGTTTGTGTGTGTGTGTGTGCGTATTCACCTGTTTGTGTGGGCATAAATAAAAAAAGGTGAACTCCCAAGTAGCCTAGATTTATTTGTTATTTTCTTTTTAGGGTGGATGTAAGACAGAAACATTTCCAAATATATGAATAATAAATGCTCTGGCCCCCTCTCTCTCTCTCTAAACCCGCTGTCTAACTGCCCCTGAGAAGGGCATCCCTTGTTTTTTTAAATGGAGCCTACAGGAGGAACTGACCTAGCGGCAACTGGCCTTAATAAACAATGTCCTTTTGTTTGCGTGTTTGTATGTAAAAAGCAATATTTTATTAGTATAAGAAACTTGTGTTTTGTGGGAAATATGAAGGCCTTGTTAATTTTGCCAGACCCTTCTCTTCTTATCTGTTTCACACTGACAGCTGTTTAATCCTGACCAGCTAGAAATAAAACCTCTATTGTACCCAAAACATTTCCACTGTGGTGAGCATTGTCGTACGTCATTAGAGCATGTTTGTAAGACATAGAAAACTGCGTGCAAGTTTTTCTTTCTTCAGAAATATATGGACTTGTGTATAGAAATATTGTTCTCCTAATCTCATCTTTGCTAATAAATATTTATAATATACTCCAGTTACCTGACTTGTGCTTTCCTGCTGAAGGGCAGAAGGATAGGAGTTGGTCAACAGTGTGTGTGCACTTATATATATATATTTAATATTTAT
>JAOEHI010004222.1:0-10184 GCA_025447815.1 Percopsis transmontana | reverse complement strand
TGTAAGCATCCTTGAGCAAGATGCCTAACCCCTACCTGCTCCATGTAATAGCACCATGTGATTGTAAGTTGCTTTGGTTAAAAGCGTCTGCTAGATGTTGTAACTGTAACTGTAACTGCCACTAAGACGGGACAATATGTCAGGCTGTACTCACGTCTCATGTCCCTGAAGTAGATGGTCTGTCTGTTGGGGTTGAGCAACTGGATCACCGAGTCATCGTTGTTCTTCACCCGGCAGCTGATGGTGGCGGTGTCGCCCTCCACCACCGACACATTGTCCGTCACCAGGTTCTGACTCACCACTGGGTCGCAGAAGGAGACAGAATGAGAAATGTGGACATGAGAACTAGAGCAGCGCTGGGGAGAGAGAATGAGTTTGAGCATCGCTGCCCGGGGTGGGGCGGAGAACAGCATGTCTGATATTTTACCTACACCAGCTGGCTGTTGCAAGCGGCCGCATACCGTTTGTTGTAGAGCAGTATAAATAAGTGGACAAGTGAAGTCACCCTTAGGTTTTCTGAATTACGTCTTTGAAGCTGAAGCTCTGGGCGTCGCTGTCTTGGCAGCAAATCCCGGCTATATATAATGGACGGATACATTAGTGACCTAATATAATTTCAACTGGTGAAAATTCACACCCTCCTATACATGAACGGGGAAACTAGCTATAGAGACCAAAACTGTTTTTTGTACCAGGCTGTAAACCTGTTTATTTCTGCTGTAAAGTTGGAAATTTTAACATGGGGGTCTATGGGGATTGACTCGCTTTTAGAGCCAGTCTCAAGTGGCCATGCGAGGAACCGCATAGTTTGGGACTTCTGCGTTGGATTCATTTTCCAGCACCGGAGGCTGTCCCCCTGGGATAAACACGTCAACACAACAAAAAGTTTGTTGAAAATGAAAGAGCGACGACAATCGACTTTGCCTGTACCTTAAGTTAGTCTCAGCCTATTGCGTTCATTAGCACTATGTCACATAAGCGTCTCGTGCTAAGCGGCTCGTGCTAAGCGGCTCGTGCTAAGCATCCGATACACAGGGCCCTGTCAGCATGTCAGCCCTATCAGGAAGTCGGGTAGTAGTCCTGTCACTCAGGACTGTATACGTAACCCCGGTACGGCGCTAGTGCAGTGCTTTGATGACTAATTTCAGTGTTTCTTTTAAGCAGTAGCCGTACTTATTTAACCGATTTTTACAAGACCTGCTGGAAACAGCCAGACTTCCACCAGTATAAGTGTAAAGTCCGCTATGGTCGATAAGTTATGTCCTTGAAATAATCGATATTTATTGGTCAGTTGTATATTGACCAATAAAGTTTTTTTAGGTGTTGTCGGCAGCTGAGCCAATTTAGTTACATCACATTTTGTAAATACCGTTTGTTTAAACTCGGTTTTTTTTCTTCTAGTACTGTTGGCACATTGTGTGATGCAGAAACAAACGGCATGTAGTTGGTCGTCGTGCATGTCAATCAAAATACCTTTCCCGTATAGGCGGGTCTTGACGCAGTTAGCCAATGCTATGTCCCAGACTTTACACAGGTAAAGACTGGCTCTGTGAGACTATACCTTAGTAAACCAGTATGAGCACATTGTACTTGTACATTGTGCTCTGTTCCCAGGGGTTAGACTGGCTGGACTCTATTCCTCCCGCTATAAATTATTATATCAACACACCATTATATTAACACGGAGCAGATTGCTTGTTTTAGAACATATGCGTTGCTAAGCAGCATTGGTGAAAAGCTCCCGAGTGCTACTGACTGTTTTATAAGAACACGTGGCACTACCTGACACAGAACGCTCTTGGCCCTATCAGAGCAGGCGCCAGACTTGATAAATCAACTGCAGACTCGAAGCTGATAATATTCCTGAAAACCCGTGGCTCATTTGAACTGCACCATATATTATAGATCTACAGGTGTAAAGATCACACATTAGCATTCACTAGCTCTCTGTCTAGGTTGAGGAGAATAAAGGTGTTACGAGGTACACACATTACTAATACATACACATGAACAAAAGTGTGGTAATACACTGACTAGCAGGCTAAAAAGACCCACTTAGAGGACCACAAGAGACATCAAATGCTAAAATTTGCATACCTCAGTTGTCAAGCACCTGCTTAGCACACGGATAATACGAGATTGGAAGACAGAAATTGCATCCTTTGAAACTGACATATGGCTCTAGCTCAACAGAAAACAAATTTAATCAACCCCCTCAAACCCCCCCACAAAGAAAAATAAATCAAGTCCCAATGCCTTCATTACTCAAGACGGAGTCTTTTTCCCCCCAAAACAAACGTGGGGGTTAGCTAATATGCTATCACGCCATAGAATGCATTACAAGGTAGTCGTTGAAGAGTTTACAAGGCAGCGAGGTTGTGTGAGGTTTTTCCCACTAAGTCTTTAAGCCAGGCTGAGGTTCTTGGAGCGGAAAGGACTTTAGAAGGCGGGTGTCTCGTCTGGGGCATAATTGTTGTTGCAGCGGTAAATAAACAAGTCTGACATGTGTTAGGAGGTGGAGGAGGTGGGCACGGGTGTTGGGGCGGGATGAGGGAAATCTTTAGCCTACACTAATTAATGTCGAACTTAACAAGCGTGCACCGATGTCACCCAGGACATTGTCAGGGCCGTTAGGTGTTGGCTGCTATTAATCCCAACTCTAGTGGAGAGATTGAAATCAACATGCCTTTTGACTATAGCCTGATTTCAATTGATGCAGATAGAAGAGAGAGGGTCTTGTGATGCTGTTGTGAAAGCTGTCAGCTAACGGGGCGACACAAGTCGAGCTAGTCTCTGAAGGGCATTTAAAATCCCCTGACTCTATAGCTTCCTTAACTCCATATAGCTACGCAAGCTTGGGTTGAACTATTCCTTTTTGGTCTGTGTATTTAATGAACCAAATTGTTATACTATACATGTACTTACATAAATTCAACATAGCCTTGTGAACAGAGATTATTGCTCCCTGATTAATAATGAAACATCAATTAAAGTGAAGAGAAGATAATCACACATTGGGATTTAGCAACGCTTGCTAAAGGCCTAACTGAAAGGTTTTGTGAGCAGTGGGTCTTCTTATGCCAGATTGAAGGACCTATTGGCTGTATTCTGCTCAAACAGATGCAAATATGTGATACATGTTTTAGATGAATATTTACGATTCATAACATGTTAGATGTATTTTTTTTGACACATGGACCTCATTAAATGTTACATTTCAGCCCTTCCATCCATGTCAAACAGTATCAGGCGCCCCAATCCTGGATTTAAGTTGTCTCCGTACTGCACCGCACAAAGCTAGCCTGAGGCCTGAATTCACACAATTTGCAATTGAGAAAATGTCACTGCTCATTTGCCAGTCTCATGTAAGAATTTGATTCACAAGGAAATCAAATATAGGGATAGTATTTATGCTTGGGCTGGTGTAGGGACTTTTGTGGGTTATTGTTTAACTGTGTTTGTTTGGTGGAGTTTTGTCTTCCTTCTGTTAGAGAGCCTGTATATTTGTCAGACATTTCATTTAAACGCTGAGCTAAAGCTCGTGCCTTTCGCTATTTTCTGTCTTTTGTGTCTCGCTTAGTCTGCGCCTGCACTCTTGTCTTCAAACCCTTTAAACGCTGTGTGCTGAAAATGCAATGGAGTGACACCTTTCGTTATAATGACCCCAGTATACTGTATCAAACCCAGTACACCCACTGTATTCAAGCATGCTGGTCCATTATGGCAGGTGTTCTGCAGCGAACTTGGAATGGAGGGGGGACTATTCAAAAGAACGTCCTCCAGCAAAGGGCCAATGGAACACGGGTGATTCTAACCGACTGAAATAAGGTTGTGATTTGCTATTATTATTGGTATGGCATGGGGCATCGCCTTGACCTGCAGTCAACCTGTAGAGGGTGCTGTTCTCCCAGTGTGTCAAACAGGAAGTTATGTGTCAGTCACATCGCTTCATCTAAACTCTATCTTGAGAGAATGTTCAGCTGGTGCGTTAGTAGCCACTGTAGAAAGGTGATGGTAGCCTTCAGAGCTGTTTGCTGTCATCGTATTTAGAGCACTTCAAGTAATACCGAAATACTTCAATTTCGCCACCTTCGATTTCATTATATCATTTTCACTAACGTGGATATTAGGTGTTGTTTTCAGATATTGCTTGACCCCATTACAGGTATTACGTGTATGCATATTACTGTATTCAAGTTAACATGATAGCATTTGTTCATACGTGTTTGCATAATGTTATTTCTGTTAAAACGTCATGTCTGCTGTTGGCCTATTCGGGGGATTAAAGCCGCTGTTTCGATACATCAATACTTACTACTGTAGTGTGATGAGGAGAAGCCCCCCCGAACTAGCCATTCCGCCAAAAGATAAAATGCTAAATAGCATGCTTCTCTATGTCCTAATGAAATGCTTTTGTACCATAAGACGAGAGTGGTATGACTGAACTCTGCTTTACTACTGCATACTCCGCATTCCCACAACAGCAGTATTTTAAACTCCGTCTGACTTGCTGTCACTGTACGATTTCCCCAGAAGATCAGGCTGCCCTCCCCTGGGTACATTCCTCCTTATCTTCCAGCTCCACTCACGGTGGACAGCCGATGGGGCTATTGTGCCACATTCAAATATACTGTAGGAATAAAGAAGTAAACAGTGGAGGGATGGACGATAGGGGAGAGATGGCGGGCGAGAGAGAGAGAGAGAGAGAGAGAGAGAGATGGAGAGAGAGAGAGAGAGAGGGAGGAACTGCCGCGGGTGTTTCTAATGACCAGGAAAACGGAAGGTCATGCGGCAGAGAGACAGAGAGAGAGAGAGAGACAGAGAGAGAGAGACAGAGAGACAGAGAGAGAGAGAGAGAGAGAGAGAGAGAGAGAGAGACAGAGAGAGAGAGACAGAGAGCTGGTGTAGGATACAGCATCGCGATCACTGGAGTGGTGGGCGGTTTGTGTGTGTGGTTCTGAATCACGCGTGTTGACATGTGGTTATGGCGCGCTGCAGAACATGCATTCACTTGTATGAGTCAAATTGGGTTATCAATGCAGTGTGTGTGTGTGTGTGCGCGCGCGCGCGCAGTGTGTGTGTGTGTGTGGCAGTGGAGGGGGTAGCAGCCAAGTGATTAATGCTTGAGAGAGGCAGCTGTGGTCCTCGCACCCTCGCTCGGAAATCTCTTTCAGGGAGGAGAGGATGGAGAGAGAGAGAAAGACCCCTCCTTCATCACACAAAAGTGGGCTGAGTGTGTGTGTGTGTGTGTGTGTGTGTGGGGCCGGATGAGGGGAGGCGGGGGAGCACAACGAGAGAGGGAAGAAGAGGGCACTGCAGCAGAACAGGCTCAGCATCTCTCCGTCCTCCACCGTCTCCTGTGTCCACTCTCTACTGACAGCAGACGTCTAAGACAATAGCCTGGGTCAACCGGGGCTGCTGCATGCTTGCAGAAAATTACATAAAACCCCAGAAGAACCACTAGGTTTCTCCGCACTGTAAACTCACGTGGATTCATTTGGGTTGGATGCTTGTATGTGTTTAAGTATTTACAGATAGACTCCAGCTAGCTAGCTAGCTGTATTATCAGTGGGATACTAACAGCTAGCTATCAAAAACAAACCCCGAGAACTGCGCTTAATGTGAAACAAAAAGTGCCCGCCAAGCAATCCTGTCTTTTTATAAAGCCTAATAAAGCTTAATTGGTATTGGGCTTACAGGATTGGCAATATGTCGCTGGTTGGAAAATGCATTTGCCCAAAGACAATGTGTGAACATGTCTGACAAATGGAAATGTGAGGCTACTGAAACAGGTTCAAGCAGACAGTGACTAATCACAGGAATTAAACAAGCTACTGGGGGGCTAACAGAGAAAGAAAACCCAAAATATTAAATAGCTTCTAAATATTCAGCAACCTACAGCTCATTATTAGGGCATGATGGCCAAAATCTTAATGGAAGAAATTAGGTGTATAAAATTAGGGATGTTTACAGAAATTACAAGGCTTTGGTCAAGAACATGAAGCCAGATGAATGTAGTAGAATGCAGCTAAATGTAGCATTTATTTTGGTTGTCAGGCACTGACAAAGTGTGGTAACTACTTTAAAATGTTGATGATTCTTGAATTCAATAATCTTGCCATTAAAGCCCCAACGGACAATATTACAATAGTAAAACTTTATTCATTTACTTTGCAATGTATTGATGCCTTTTTGTTGAAGTTAAATCAAATTGGTGACAAAAAAGATATAGAAAACATAAATCAAATCATTTTAGAATAGCTGATTGATTAAACCAAATGTAAGATCTGGTTTTTGAGAATTGACAGGTCAAATTAATGATTGGAACAGATCAACCAGATACTGTGACATCTGTCAGTTTGTCACATTTGTTTTTCCTCCATTGTAGCATTTTGTTTTCCATATTAGTTGCTTAAAGAAGGCGTTTATGAGCTTCTCTCAACTGAGAGAGCGAGACAGGCAAGAGATTTGACAGTGGGATTTGATCCTGGAGTAATGGGCTCAAACATCATTGACAGTACCACTTGACTAATCTCTGCATACAGTCATATTTCTTATTATGACACATACAGCTCCTGTTCGTCAAACAAGTGCAAACGTACTAACATTTGTACGACCGCTCTTCTGAACTTTACAAAAACAGCAATGTGACAATGACTTCTTGGAGACTGGCTTGGGGGACACTCCTGCGGTGTCAATGATACACACATTTGTGTGGCTGAAAATATGAAGATGAAAAATGTGTGTTATTGTGATTCTACTCAATTATAGAATTAACATTGTTAAACACTACTTGTAACTTGTTGTTACAAACAATAAATGAAAATGTGTGGAAGGCAGCCTATTTGCATCGCGAGTCCTGGGAACGATTTCTTCTTCCGTAAATTGTAGTTTGTAACGCGACACTGCCCCCTAGTGGATATGCTAACGTTGCGTTCAAGTAACAATGTCGCGAAAAACGCATCTGAACCAGCCCTTACCCTATACAATACTTCGAGGTTATCTGGTCATATCCATATTTACTAGCACACCCATTAGACCATTAGTTCCCAGCGTATTGTGTTCTCCGTTAAAAGGACAGTGGTGTGTCTATGCCACTAACATAGACTAAGCACTTTCTGCTTAGGGACTGAGCCCTATCCAATCTGTCCCCAAGAGAGTATTCCTCCCCGTCCAATTTGTCTATGTGTAAAAAATTGGCACTGGCACTAATAATTGGATTAAAAGGCTTGGTAGGGGAAAGAGGGAGTCAGGGAATTTGCAGAGAGGCACGAGCAGCCCGTGTTTTTAGCCGGGGGCAGGTCAACAGTGGTTGCTGTGGGTGTGTGTTTCGTGGGGCTTCGTGTTCGGGCAGAACATTAATCATGTGTGATACCGTGCGAAGCCATCTTTAGACGCCATTAATTAGCTGCTATGCCTGAAATTATGTCTGCTTCCTGTGGCTAACAGGCTAGCGGTCCGGAGAGATATGTTATTGGTCGGTGGCCTTTTTGGTGTCCCCACAGGGACTTTAGCGGTCCCAATCAAACGTACCTCTAATCTATAACATTGGGAGTGAATTAGGGAAGTCCAGATTTCACCACATTGTGAGGTGTGAGAAAATAGCTGTCAGAAGAAGTGAGACTTTTGATTAAATAAATTGAAGATTTTAAAGGAAAATGTTAAATATCGATTGGTAATCTGTGGGGCTCGATGAACATCCAACTGTGCTTGGGTGTAGAGACAGGTACAGACGGACAGACGGAACGAATATTGCTCTCCTATCGGTTGGTCGTTCAGCGACAACACACGACGACAAAGCCAATTCTAAATGAACATGAAAAACAGGTGGATGGAAACGCCACCGGAGAAAGGCACGCGGCGAACGCACTAAACCACGCCCGCGTCATGCCGCGAGGACGCCGTTCTGAAAAAAGCAAAAACAAAAGCAAACCGCCACCGGACGAGGTGGAGATGGTGGAGGGGGACAGAGCGAGAGGTGACGGAGGGGGGGGCTTACCTGGATACTGGGCTGCTCCTAGGTCACCAGTGGAGTAGACAGCAGGCAGCAGGCGGAGCAGGATGCGAAGGTGGGAGGGGGGGATTTGGAAGGAGAAAACAAGCAGAGAGAGGGGTGTTAGTAAATCAATGCCCCATTCATTTGTCTTAACCCCCAATCACCGGTGCATGGAGCGCTACAGGACAGAACAGTGGAGGTCAAGCAGGGAAATCTTCAATGGCGTCTCATCATTACACGTGGAGGTCGGTTCAATTATGTGAACCGACCTCCACTGAAACGGTCTAAGTCTAAGGGCCCTCCCTCACCCGGCGCCACGCGTCGCCAAGCCGACGCCAAGCCGTTGCCAAGCCGTCGCCAAGCTGACGCCAAGCCGTCGCCAAGCCGTCGCCAAGCCGTCGCCATGCGGCCATCTGAGCACCTGTGGGCGTGTTGGCCTCACAGCATTGCTGTTTAAGTGCACATGCGTGGATTTGGACACTCCCTAAGTGCACATGCGTGGATTTGGACACTCCCTAAGTGCACATGCGTGGATTTGGACACTCCCTAAGTGCACATGCGTGGATTTGGACACTCCCTAAGTGCACATGCGCCATGCGCTTCAGATTGTGTGCTCAGATCGTTAAAATAGGGCCCTTAATCTTCACAAGCCCTCCTCCTACAGAAGAAAGCCTAAACACCAATTTAAACTGATCTCAACCCCCCGATCTCAACTGAAAGCCACTTGGGTAAAAGATACAAAAAGAAGATAAAAGCATAGTACAGTTTTGTGTAACTTACATTTAATTAGTCAGGTTATGATTCAATAATAATTAACATTTCCACGTTGACATTTGCCAAGTTTCAATCAAGTCAGAAAGCAACGGTGAGTGAAAGTCTCTCTGCAGTATATTTAGCTCTGGGTATATTTAGCTCTGGGCCAACGAGCATCGCCGTGATCGCAGCTTTCTGACCTCACCAATATACAAATTACCCCATTACATTCAAATAAGTGAAATGGCCATATAATGACATTACTGTAGGTGGATTGCAGCAGACACAGACAACAAAAAGCAGAGGTCACCATCCTGAACAATCACCCCCCCGGCCGGCTGCTTCCAGAGGTGTGCGTAGGATTTAATGGCTCGCAGAGCATTCTAAATGCTGTGTCACTTCTGAAGACCTTCCCCATGGCTAGAGACAGCTATAATCCACTCCCTCACAAACCCTGGGAGCACATCCCTGGTCCCCCTCACCTGCTTAAGCATTCTGAGACTTGTGCAGGCGTGTGTGTGTGTGTGTGTGGGGGGGTGAGTGACACAAGGACCCTGGGCCCCCGCCTCGAGGGTGGGCACGCCGATGCAGGAAGGTTACCCCAGCGGCAGGTTAAACTTTGTGCGGCCCTCTCCACATGTTAAGTAAATGGAGAGCGGGCAGAAGAATAACGGCGGGGGGCCCTGTTTGACCCCCCTCTGGGTCTCGCGGGAGACCTTACCCAGCTCTTCCTTTCCCATTTGTTGGCTCCCACCCCAGTCCTTCCTTCCACCTCCAGAGGTGAGGTTAAATGGCAAGGACTGGGGAGATGCATTAAACATGAGCCGTTTGGAGTGAAGGCTTGTGGCCGGACCACTCCAGAGATGATAGGAACATTAACCGGGGTTTCACCGGGGGGCCTGAGCTGCATTTAATGAAGGCCTCCACTGCCTCCGGACGGCTCCCCTCTTTACGTTTGACTCCTAGCCGGGGAGCGGAGCGCTTCCACAAGACCACACTCGCTGCTTCTCTTGCTGGCCGCGTTGCACTTGCTTCCTTTCCTTACTGTTACAGTAAGTAACGTGCACATACGACACGGGGGCGAGCAATACATTGAAGCCTACGATACGGAGTTCAGGTACGCTTTAGTTTATAGTTTAAAGGGCACCAGAATCTTCAGCACGGTGAACACGCAGCGGGGTAAGGTCACCGTCTGTCTCTGTATCGGGCTGAAGTGGGACACGGCTCTGATGGGACTGTGCTGATCAGCAAACTGCACATACCGGACTGTATACGCCAAAGAACCAATCGTAGAGAAGGTTTCACTTGTCCCAGCCAGACAGGGGCAGCAAAAAACCACATATATATATATATATATATATATATATATTTTTTTTTTTTTTTTTAATATATATTTTTTTTTGAAATAATTTTGGAACAGTCACAAAAAAAAACA
>JAOEHI010004221.1:0-10184 GCA_025447815.1 Percopsis transmontana | reverse complement strand
CAGTTGTTGCCTTCTCACCAAGCTGCTTGCCTATTGTCCTGTAGCCCATCCCAGCCTTGTGCAGGTCTACAATTTTAACCCTGATGTCCTTACACAGCTCTCTGGTCTTGGCCATTGTGGAGAGGTTGGAGTCTGTTTGATTGAATGTGTGGACAGGTGTCTTTTATGCAGGTCACGAGTTCAAACAGGTGCGGTTAATACAGGTAATGAGTGGAGAACAAGAGGGCTTCTTAAAGAAAAACTAAAAGGTCTGTGAGAGGCGGAATTCTTACTGGTTTGTAGGTGATCAAATACTTATGTCATGCAATAAAATGCAAATAATTTTTTTTTAAATCATACAATGTGCTTTTCTGGATTTTTGTTTTAGATTCCGTCTCTCACAGTTGAAATCTACCCATGATAAAAAAATTACAGACCTCTACATGCTTTGTAAGTAGGAAAACTTGTAGTGTATCAAATACTTATTCTCCCCACTGTATGTGTTTATTTGAAAGCGCATACTTGCTATAAACTGGCGTTGAAGTGTCTATTAGCGTTCAGTGAAAGCCGTTAATTTTATATTTTTGTATTTGTAAATAATTGTCTTTATTCCTTAACATGATTTGTTTTCATACCTTGGTTTATATATTTTCTGTGTTCTGCAACAATAAATTCACCTACCCAAACGTGGTTGTTTTTATTGTCTTCTGCAGGTGCGTTCCACCATTAGTGACTTTGCTGTGTTTATAACCATCATGATCATGGTGTTGGTGGATTATCTGATGGGGATCCCCTCTCCGAAACTCAACGTTCCTGACCGCTTTGAGGTAGCCATTTGCCCTAGCATAGCTCTCTCCATGCAGTACAATAAAATATTAATAATATATTAAACCTTATGTATTTATTATATTAAACCTAATATGATTTATCTGCCATTATCTATCAGCCTTTTCACTGCAGTGGTACTATCTAAATGACCGTGAATTAACTTTTATGAAGGAAGAATTTAAGACAAACATAAGCTATGTTAAAGACACATTAACTACAACTCTGGAAGATCCTTACCTCCCCATGAAAGATTTTTTTTGTTCCCCCCCCCCTCCCCGGCAGCCGACCTCAAAGAACCGGGGCTGGCTGATGGACCCGCTTGGAGGGAACCCCTGGTGGACCCTGCTGCTGGCGGCTCTTCCCGCCCTGCTCTGTACCATCCTCATCTTCATGGACCAGCAGATCACAGCCGTCATTATCAACCGCAAGGAGCACAAGCTCAAGGTCAGGCCGTGAAGAATTTATTCTGTTGAGTTTTATTGGAGGGAAGTAACACAACAACACACCTTAAACGTAAACTCCTTGATTTGCACCTGGAATCCCCCTTGGGGTTGAAACCAGCTTCAAAGTAAAACACGCTGGTTTGATCCTGAGTGCTGAGGCTCACGTTACTTTCTACTCCACCCCCTACAGAGCACAGACCATTCTCTACCCCTCCCCTTACAGCCACAGCTCACACTTTTTGTGGACAGTTGTGTTTCAAAATATAAACAGTATGCTGGGGCAAAACTGTGGGGTTCTTGTGGCTCTAGCAATGGGACTCATGGCATATGTAGTCTTTGCTCCAGGATATGCTATTGCCCCCGCAAAACTCCTCCATAATACTTTTTTAAATGTGTGTATTGAGGAATGTATGCATTTATGTTAGTTTTCTCCTAAGCCTCACACCCACCCCACATGACTCGTCTTCTCTAACCCCTCCCTCCCTGCGCAACAGAAAGGGTGCGGCTACCACCTGGACCTTCTTATCGTGGCGGTGATGCTGGGCGTGTGCTCCATTATGGGCCTGCCGTGGTTCGTGGCGGCCACAGTCCTCTCCATCTCCCACGTCAACAGCCTGAAGGTGGAGTCCGGCTGCTCCGCCCCGGGAGAGCAGCCAAAGTTCCTGGGCATCCGGGAGCAGAGGGTCACCGGATTCATGATCTTCGTCCTCATGGGCTGTTCCGTGTTCATGACCTCTGTGCTGAAGGTTAGGCTGCCCTTAGGCTGTCTTTAAATGTTTTCTTTGATGTTATCCGTCTTGGGTTCAAATATCTAAGAAACGTCCCTGCACTCCTATTAGTTGATTTATTACTATTATTAGTTTATTTCATGTTTATACTAGAATTAAAGCTACACTATGCAAGATGTTAGAAATGAGCTCCAAAACACACCTCCAGGTACTCACACACTGACTCATAGGGCCCTATCTTACACCCGGTGCAAAGCTGCACCAAGTGGGGCTGTCTTTGCTAGTTTCAGACCGAGGCAGCGGACAGTAATTGTGCGATTGACCAACAAAAACCTGGTCTGAAGTCAATGACGCAGTATTTCACTGTTATTTTATGTACCCTTTTTTTTTTCTGCCATTAAACTAGCAAAAGTTGGTTTAGACACGCCCTAAATGCACCTGCGCCATGCGCTGTAGACTGTGTGCTTGGATCGTTAAACTAGGGCCCATAGTCTACTGCGAGTGACTTCTTGAACAGGTCCAGTAGCAGTGCAGAGATATTCTGTCAGGTTTGTCATTGCAGCCAGGCTAGCCCTCCTGGCCACACAAGCTCAAATGGAGATGGCTTATTAAGAGTCAGTCGAGGGTTTTCTGTTTCATGGCCGGGGAAACTTGGAGACCAGGGAAAGGAGGGAGATTTATTCTTGAGAATTAGTCCAGTGCTAGCTTAACTTTACAGATCTTTAAGCGAAATCTTATTATAATCAGCATTTAAAATACTGGTCTGCTGTTTTTCTTCCCAGTTTATTCCGATGCCAGTGCTGTACGGAGTCTTTCTGTACATGGGTGTCTCGTCACTAAAAGGCATACAAGTAAGACAATATTATTTTGCTTTTGAAGATAACATCACTTGCTTTTATCCCAAACTCAATTTTGGGTCTTCTGAAAAGTAGACCATGTAAATTAAAACCCTTTGTTGACTTCAAAATAAAATAAACTTTTTAAAGCCCTTTTTATTGACTGTTTCTCTATAACTCTTGTTCATGTGAATATAATTAGGGATTACACCATCTTTCTCTCTCTGTCTCAGTTCTTTGACCGCATCAAGCTGTTCGGCATGCCTTCCAAGCACCAGCCAGACCTGATCTATTTGCGCTACGTGCCTCTGTGGAAGGTCCACGCATTCACGCTGGTGCAGCTCACCTGTCTGATAGTGCTGTGGGTTATTAAGGCCACTGCAGCTGCTGTTGTGTTCCCCATTATGGTAATATCCCTCCCTCATATACAGAATAGATGGACAGATGGATATAAAAGATCCAAAAGCATTGATTCTTATTTAATTTTGGCAGGTGTTTCATGTGAGGCCTTTCTGTTTCCCAGGTACTGGCGCTGGTCTTTATCCGGAAGCTTCTCGATTTGTTCTTCACCAAGAGAGAGCTGAGCTGGCTAGACGACCTGATTCCTGAAAGCAAGAAGAAGAAAGAAGACGACAAGAAGAAGAAAGAGCGAGAGAAACTGGTAACTGAATTTTTTTTTTTTTAAGAAGCTTTAGTCTCTTCAGTGTTGCCGTGGATCTTTCATGGCAGGAAAATGACAGCGACTAGCCTGAAACACAATGGATGAAAAGAATGCCAGTTACCCTACTAATTGTAGGACTCCTTTTGTGTTAAAGTTGTTGTATTTTAATGATGCGACATCCATGTGTGGAACTTGACTGAATAGAAATTAAATTAACAAATCAACTAAATGGCCCAAGCTAAGCAGAAAAATAAAGTCTGCATTAATCGGATGTGTACTGTGGATTATAATATCTATAATATATTATAGACTATTCCAATATTGTAACAAAAATACAAAATGTGTTGCTGATAAGGACCTGATTTAGACAATTACAATTAGGTCATTTAGGAGACGCTTTTATCCAAAGCGACTTATAATTACATGCTGCTATTACATGGAGCAGGTAGGGGATAGGCATCTTGCTCAAGGATGCTTACAGGTAGGCTCTGGGGTTTGAACCCACAACCTTCGTCTGCCAGATAGGGCTCTGCCAGACTGGACCCACAGGGGTTGTCCTGATGTTGTGCTGTTGTCACCTGATTCTAGGAGGCCCAGTCCAGGCTGCACGAAGATGAGGAGGAATTAAAGCTCAACTACGACAACTCGAACAGTCTTAACATCCCAGTTAAATCTCTCTCAGGAAGGTAAGTGGCCCCCTTAGTGACCTTCACTCATTGTACGTGTGGTGTGGATGTGTCCTTGAACAAATCATTACACAGGTACCACTAAAAATATCGAGGCCAGCATACACTTGTTACTGTCAATCTTGTATTTAGTTATGTATTGCAGGTGCCTCACACCGTTTCAATAATATTATCTATTTACCTTTGAATCATATTCTGACTGTAACACATTGCAACATGTATGTTCCTATTACAGTTTATGATGTTAGGAGCTACACAGCACCCTAAGCTCCTATAGCTGTAGGTCATCCATTCTAGATTAATTTAAAAAAAGATAATTCAGATAAATATTAAAGGTACACTCCTCAATTATGTTACAGCACCACCCTCAAACCCCAAATTATTCAGTGACATTTGAAGTGTCCCACACTAAAGTGTGGGCAACTGTAGGGGAAGGAGTAGAGAGGACTGCCGTCCTATCAGACTTCTGAACAGAACAGCGTTTTTATAACGCTGGTTGCCATTGCGAGGCTAAATCCGCACACAAAAGGAGGAGTGTCCCTTTAGCGTGCTACATAGACGTTAGGCCAAAGCTTAATAATCATGTTTCTCCATCTCCTGCTTCGTAGTGCCCTTCTGTCATTTCTCAGCATGAACGGGTAATATCACGAATGCTAGTCAGCTGTGTGTGTGTTGTTTATCCTGAACAGATCATACAGAATAGGACTAGTGACCCCCAGCCTCCCCGTGGACGAAGCGGTAGGGGTGGGTGTCTGATGCAAACCATCTGACCCACACGGCCGAGAGTTATAACACCCTCCTCTGTAACCTCTTAGTGAGAGCATGGCCAAAACTGCTCACCTCTTGGCTTTTCACAGCAGACCATTTAGCCCGGAAACGGCACAACGGTGTTGATATTTGGCAAAATGGTCCTTTTACCGTCTGTTGTAACCTTATGTGCTGCTACTGCAGGGATACCAAAACCCCTTTTGGAAATTCAACTAACCCTGTCTTAGCTAACTAAATAGCAATGGATATAGCAGTGGACATATAAAAAACCCTTGTCCACATTTCAGAACATATGTTGGCAAGGGAACATATGCAGGTTTTTTTGTGTGTGAAATGTAGACCTAAGACGGATGCGTGCTATCGCTGCTATTCTGGTTCTCACATAATTCTTTTGCATGTCTGTGCCTGCCTGTTTTAACTGTTGAGTGCTGAACCTCCCCTGCTGATTTGACCACCTTGCTCGTCTGTTTGTGTGTGTGTGTGTGTGTGTGTGTGTGTATAGCTCTGATTCTGACCCTGGCCCTGACCCTGGCCCCTCAGTTGTTAATATCTCTGATGAAATGGCCCAAAGCGCAGTGTGGAAAGTGGTGAACTCAGGTGCAGATGCTTGCCCAACCCGAGAAGCGTAGTGAAAGGTAGCTATGACAAATCTACTATAGGCTGGGCCATGATGCACCCCCTTTTATTAGCAAAATGAAGAGCAAGTTCTCAAGGCTGGAACTCATTAAATGTAGATGATCAGTCATTTATTACAGTATTTCTTCAGTATATTAGTCTATCTTGACAGATTCTAATGCTGCCAAATCGTTTCTCTCCTTGTCACGATTGGTGGGGGGGTGGACAGAATAATTTAGCGCCATTGTCACGAGTCCTCCCATTCCCTGAGAGCGTCACGGGACAAGCATTGTCTGGCACTCCCCTAACTAACAAAACCTCACGTCTATAAATCCTCTCACTTGCCTGTCTGTTTGTCTTTCCAAGCCAAGAGAAGGTGGCCTGCGTTAGAGTCGTCGTCACTCCAGAATCGCCGGGACAGAGGTCCGCTGCTGAGACGTTCTTATGATGAAAACCCTGTCCCACACACCACCATGCCCTGCTGAGGTGGGAAAAGGAGTGTTAAGAGCACCGGAGCAACACAGGCCCAACCCCCCCTCCCCTTCCAAATATGGGAGAGCCCCCTTCTTGGGCTAACAGGCTCAATTCACTTTTACCTCCAGCGCCTGTGTACGATTGACTGCCTTGCAGCGAGAGCGCACACTGCCAGGAAATGAACAAACTCTGTTGTTACTGCCCCACCGAAGCCCGCTGTTTTGAAACTCGCTCACGGTAACAACAGATGCAAAAAATATTGGGCCAGATTTCGGATGGTCATTTGGAATGAATTTTAGTTTCAAACTGCTGTATATTTTAATTTCGGTTTTACAGCATTAATTTAAGTTTTTACATTTTTTTCCCTACTATCCTTTTAGCTAATTTATAGTTTTATTTAATTTTTTTAGCTCACATTGTGGCTTGTCTGTATAAATGCTCTCTGTCTACTTATGTCTGCTTTCATTCAAAGGTCCCAGCCGGGGCAATTCCGGCCCCGGCTGAGCCAACTGATTATACTTAATCCACAGCCGGGTACATTAACTGACAAACCAGAATGCACAGTCCTATAGATAAAAAAACTCCTACCAATTCATCTGTCCTGTACTGGCTGTGCACATAAAACGCTGAGGGAGTACTCGGTATTGATATTTGCTGCTCAAACATTGATCAGTTCTCTAGGTGAACGTCACTAATATTTGTCTCTATTCTTTTTAATTTGTAATCCAATAGCTAACTTATTTCAGAGGCCATATGATTTAATCAAATTGTATAGTAAGCACTTTAGATGCATTTGCCAGTAGAGTATAGTTTCTTAATTATAGTGTGTTGTGTTTTCAAAAGGATATCTCTTCTACACTGTCCATAAAGCAGTTGTTCAATTGTCTAAGAAAAAATGCAGGAGATCGGGTATGATTTCCTCATTACTGCAAGACAGTGCTTTTACTGTCCATGTTATTTCTCTGCCATTGATGGGATCACAACTATTTTGATAAATATATCCTTACAAAATATACGATGAGGTGCAAAATAAACAAATAAACCCTTCATAACCCAAATAAGTTGCACCTCTTTTTATAATATGTCTCTCGTGTGGCGTGCAGTATTACAGATTGCTATTTTATGCAAAATATTTCTACAGTACATGTGAAAAAAGTTAATGTTCTCCAATGTTCTAATTTTTTCTCAGCGCAGTCTTGTTTTAGCAATAACAATTCAATGCCATGCAATGTGTGGACTGATGAGCTATAAGGAAACAGTCAAGTTTTGTTTAATTAATCAGCTCTGTTTGTGTGTAGCGATCTGTATGGACAATAGCTTATGTGCCTTGTAGAAGCTCTGTGTGCGTGTAGTTCTTGTATTAATGTAAGTGTGCAAAACATGTAAATGTACAAACACACGGCAACGCAAATGCCAAAGACAGACCATTTTACAGAAGCTAATTTGTAGTCCGTTTATTTGTTGAAGCTCATTTATTTTCAGACTAAAGGTTGTGTGAGTAATAAAAGGCACACCTTTTATTAATGTAACGCAACTGACATTTCCCATTTTTAAAATAAAATTTAAAATGCTGTATTTGTATTTTAGTGTCAAAGTTGTGCTATGTATTTATGAGCTCAACACTATTAAATATGGAGGTACGTGCATTTTATTTTTTTGTCAGTGAATGCAAATTATTATACCATCAATGTCAATCTCTAACACCTCCGAAATGTGTTCTTTGTTCAAATTTCTGTGTAATCTTCACCTAATAATTGACAATATTTGTCATTTCAATGGTATTTACTCCATATGCTGTGGGTTTTCAGCAGTGTACTGTGATCTGTCACTTCCTGTATCACCGCTATAATCAGTAGCTGTAGTAGACTTAAAGGTGGCACAACACATTAACTGCCTTTGGGGATTAATATAAGATGAACAACTAATTCAAAATCTTAGCCGAATTAGTTAAATGTTCAGAATAGTTGTCATCTGGTTTATATAGGCTTTCACAAAAGACTAGTTGGTATTTACTATGATGCATACTCTCAAGAGATTTATATTGGCCTTTTACAATAGGTAACTAATAAAAAGGTGGTTCAATCTTTAAGTGTTCAGCCTCAGATGCTACTACTCTGGTTAGTTATACTGTATTGATAACGGAAGCACAGATCTTCACATTGTTGGCTTGAATGTTGAGATTCGAAAGCTATTTTTGGTAATGGACAATAGAAAGCAATAAAAATATGGAAATATTCTTTTGTCTTTCTTGAGTATACAAATATCTTGTATTGATCAAATAGTAAGACTCAGCTGGTTTGTATGAATAAGAAAGTAAAGGAATGTTTTGTCAAATACAATTACACTAAACACTTTACATAGAAAATTGTATAAATACATTTGTAGGCTGAGTTAACAAAATATAATATAATATTCAATACAAATATAATATTCCATAAGAAAATTGTAAAAGGATAAATTGGCATAGGAAAGGCAAAACATCTCCCAGCTAGCAGCACAACTTTCAACAAGTACAAATGTTTTTCAAAATTATTACAACCTACAGTATTTTGGTGGTTAAAATACAGTGTCCGGCCGCATGAGGCATCAGGAGAAACCAAGGGCCCACTGCACCAGCGTAAGGTCTGACGATGGGTTTGAGGATTTCATCCTTGTACCTAAGTACATTCAGGGTACCGTTGGCTAGCACATGGAGGTCTGTGCGACCCTCCAAGGATAGGCCTCCCCAGACAATCACTGACCCAAAGCCAAAGCGGTCATGCTGGATGACGTGGCAGGCAGAATAACATTCACCACAGCGTCTCCAGACTCTTTCACGTCATGCCACCCTCATGGATTCTGTTTCTGACAATTTGGTCAGAAACATGCACACCAGTAACCACCTGGAGGTCATTTTGTAGGGCTCTGGCAGTGCTTCTCCTGTTCTTCCTCGCACAAAGAAGAAGATACCAGTCCTGCTGGGTTGATGCCTTTTTACGGCCCTTTCCAGCTCTCCTCGTGTAACGGCCTATCTTCTGGTATCTCCTCCATGCTCTTGAGACTGTACTGGGAGACACAGCAAACCTTCTTGCGACAGCACATCTCGATGTGCCATGCTGGAGGAGCTGGAGCTGGTACATGGGCTGCAGGTAGCGCCTCAATTTTCAATTTTTTGGAGCAGTGTAGTATAGTAAAGGAGCTCACACATAGATAACAAGGTCAACCACAGTTCATTTGGGCAAGTGAACTAACCAGTCAGAGTTCGTCCTGACCAAGCATTTATAAACAAATAATTAATTGAGAATTGTCTGTTCAGGAATTCTTCACATTTTGCAGATGAAACCACCATAGAATTAGGCTCCATTGCTAGTGTTTCAGTATTGGATGCTGTCAGACACATTTTTGTATTTATACAAAAGTCAAAGCATGCAGGTTTATCTAAAACACAATTGCTGAGAGAAAGTTAAAGTTTGATGGAAATATCAAATTATCATGCACACTTTCAGACAGATGGACAGACAGACAGACAGCCCATTTGAGTTGGTTTTACATTGAATTGATAGCAGAGATATTATATAAAATTACTTTGTTGAAACAGACCATTGCTCCATTGGTTTATGGTTTATAGACCTTTCTTGCCATCATGCTCATTTAACTTGTGTTTCACAGTGAGATGCTGACAGTGTTTATTAAATAGAATACATTTAATCAACCTGTGTGCCCACAACGTCCTGGCAGATAAAGAAGTTTGCTGCCATCTACTGGTATTCATCGCAAAAGTGCCTGACGTCAAAAGGAGTCAACCGTAGCTGTTATCCCGGCCCTCATTCCTTGGTGGAAAAGGGGTAATGTTCAACCTAGTGTGTGTGTGGAGCCAGTGACAGCTGATGACTCAAAAAATTGTGGAGTACAGGGGGAAAACCAACCCACAGCGTTTTACACTAGTTCTTTACTTACCTCTGCATTCTATGTTCAAATGTAGCAATAATCCAACTAGCAACCTAATGCAAGCTTACTATAGCCTACAACTAAGGTAAGGTAATGCATCCGAATTTTATCTTCCATAAGGAACACATATCATATTATCATACACTCACCTAAAGGATTATTAGGAACACCTGTTCAATTTATCATTAATGCAATTATCTAATCAACCATTCACATGGCAGTTGCTTCAATGCATTTAG
>JAOEHI010004220.1:0-10184 GCA_025447815.1 Percopsis transmontana | reverse complement strand
AGAGAGAGAGAGAGAGAGAGAGAGACACAGAGACAGAGAGAGAGACAGAGAGAGAGAGAGAGAGCCAGAGAGCGCTAGACATTTGGGAGACAGGTTGGAAGACAGACTTGACAGAACAGAGTTCAAGGGTGCAAGTTTAGAAGGGCCGCGAGTCAACTAGCAGATTGTGGTCACACACTGTTGAAGCCCATCAGCTGAGCACTGAGCTGAATAGATAAAAGATCAAAATGGCAAACATACGTAGATTAAGACTAGCCTACAGTATACAAGAAATTATGAATGTTAATTCATGCAAAACAAACGTTGTGATCAGTTACACTTGTAACAGATGTATACAGGTGTGTGTGGATGTTTACCTGTGCATATACAGTAAAGGCCTACAGTTCCAACTTGTTTTTTGCTCAACATCCGAAAGATAAGGCCTTTCCTCCCAAGAGAAGTGACGCAGCTCCTGGTCATCTCACTTCTAGACTACTGCATCCCTCTTCTGGGCGATTACCTGCCTCTACAGCACCCCCAGAATGCTGCGGCACTTCTGGTGTTCGCCCAACCCGAGTCATTTCACTGGCTCCCCATCTCGATGGCGCATCCGATTCACGACACTGGCGCTGGCCTACAGGACAGGAAAACGGAAGTGCCCCCCCTGTTAGATAAAATAATTCAGTCCTCTTTGTCTTACTTGATTTATTAAAGCTTGGCCAAGGAGAAACACACACAGCATGCGGTGGAAAGTGTTTCTGAGGAAGAAAAGACATCTACTGATATTTATACTACTGGCATAGAGAGGGCATTAGATACAGAGGGGGCAGTTTACAATCATCTTTTTTTAATCAATTTAATCAAGATAAACAGGGGCACCATTACAATGCTGACACACAGTTGTGCAAAAGTTTAGGACAAGTCACCAGGCTCATCGATCGCTCTCTGTAACGGGTCATTTCTCTCACACCGCCACTACCTACAAGCAATGGTCAGGTTCCAAGCCCCTGTCCGAACACTTTGTCACGTACCTGCTCCTTAACACTTACAATTGTACTCACTGTAAGTTTCTTTACAAACTCTACAAGCATCTGCTAAAGGAGCTAATGGTAAATTGTAACCACAATGGTGGAATAAGCATCCTGCTTCAGTCCAAACAGCAGAGTCCCTGCCCTCAAGACGACCCCCTTCAGAGTCCATCTAGAGCCCTCAGCTAGTGATCTCTCTCTCTCTCTTATAGCTCCAAAAAGAGAGACGCACTTTCATTGTAATACGGAATGATCCGCCGTATAACTGCTACCAACGACAAATGTAAGTATTGTATTGTCACTTTGGATAAAAGTGTTAGCTAAAGGACAAAATGTAAAAAGAATTCCGGTGTGTTTTGTACACGTGTAATGCTAACAAACCTCTCGTCTAGAACATACCGATGAACTGGATCACGTTTTTTATCATTTCCCTATTCCCCGGCCGACTTGTTTTGCTGCGGGCGCCGTCCGCTCGGATACTGGCTAACGGACACTGGCTAACGGACACTGGCTAACGGACACTGGCTAACGGACACTGGCTAACGGACACTGGCTAACGGACACTGGCTAACGGACAGAGCTCCTCAAAGATCCATTTGAAATCACATTAGTCCCTCCTGTCTAAAAAAAAAAATCTTGTAATAAATAAATCAATAATTGCCAATTTGCATTTTACTCAGTACAGATGGGCTATAAATGTTTCAGTACACGAAAAACTATGACGGAAATACAACTGGGGCTTCCCACGTTTTACCAGCAGATTCTTAATCCTTTTGACTTGCAAACCCCCAAAAAGAGATTCATAGCTCGAGACGCCCACTCATGAATGCACACGCTAACAGGCACCCTGTCTTGACTCCTACGGGGTTCCCCTTTGAGAACCATTGCTTTAAGCTGAATGGTGTTGTGCGGTGGTCACACAATGGTCACACAACAAAGTTAATCTGGAGGTGTTGGGTGCATGGTGAACCGGCCCAGGCCGTGATGCAGTGGTCCATCTGACCTTTGACTCCTCCTACTTTCCAACATCCATCCCCCACCCCCCGCCCATCTACCATTAAATCTTTTGAAGCGCAGATATGGGCTGACAGTGGGTATTTCTCATCACACTGCGGCAGTTTTATGTGTCACAGGCACTCAATACACCTTCGGTGGAAGCGCGCAGGGTTGTAATGTATCTCAGCACGTCGCAGGGCCGAGCGCGGCCCGCTCGCCGAGGACCTGCCAATACTGTCATGTTTTATAGCAATCCTCTGTTAGGATGGGTTCTCTGGATTACCAGCCGTAAGATTTGTCTTCTTCAGCAAGAGGGAGAGGAGGAGAGGAGGGTCAGTGTTGTACACAGAGATGAAAGGGGGTATTGTTGATAGCAGCGGTTCCATTCTTTTCCCAATGGAGTTTGTGGCTGTTAAATATTTGTTATGGCAATGGGACCTTAAGCCTGTTCAGCTTATACCAAAAATACAAGATATAAACAGGAGTAGAAAGAGGTTGTTTTGACGAGGCAAAACGGAACACCATAGTTAAAATAAGAAACTCCATGAAGTATTGAAGGCAAACACAAAATGAAGCATGTGATGGATCATATTTTGCTTGCTTCATGCTTCAGATGACCACTGCTGACCGCTGCTAAACCCCTGTGTTGCAACGCAGTTGATCTCCACAGATCCTCCATAAAACCTATTCTGCAAATGTATCAGCTCGGTTAAGTATTTAGCATTACAAACCTTGTTTACGCGTTTCCCCCGAGCTCAAACCGGGGCACGGGCCGATGAAAATATTTTCCCCCGTGTGCACTGTTGGAACTACTGAGAATTCTTTGAGGGAACGTTAAATTGGAAAGTCAAATTGAGCGAGTAATTACATCAATTAGAGCTTTAGTCAAGCAGAAGAAGATTTTTTTTTTTCCTGTGGGAAAATGTTGCGGTGGTGTTCTAGGAGTCAGCAGTAATGCCAGACACAGCAGGGGCTGTTAGGCATGAGTACGTTTGATAGTAATATTATTCATAGCTAGCATACTTAAAATGTTTATGTTCAATATGTCCATGTTCAGTAAATGGGCTTCAAATACAAAAACATTTGGGGCAGGATAGTGTAGCGTTCCCCCTCCGTCTCTTAAAGGCCCTCAACTTCAGCACCACACCAACAGAGGAAGCCATTTGAAGGTGGGATGCGTCCCAAGACATGTACTTAAACAGCCGACCACACGCCGACACTTTCTCCACTCCGCCTAATACACACTAACTATTGTGTGCTGGTTAAAAAAAACCACATCGATCCGGCCACTGTGCTAGCACACCCCAAGCAACACGTAAGCTGCACTCAAAGCCCCAGCTTCCAATTTGGAGGTCTTGTCCCCACAGAGAAAGTCGTGGTGATGATACATGTGGGTCACACTGACTGCGGAGCTCTAATTTCAAGTGTGAGACATCTTCGGTAGAGGGGGGGGGGGACAGAGGACATTTTCTTTCTGTTTGGCCGCAAATACTGTGAAGTATGTTAAAGTCCCATTAGGCCCCCCGAAGGCTGTGTTTTCTTCCGTGGCGGGTGACTAATGGCTCAACCCGGCCGGCATGAATCGGGCCTGGTTTAGCGGTGTCGGTGAACGCGCGTGTGGCTGAAGGCGGGCACAACTGGGGGGGGGGGCTCTGTCTCTGTTCAAAGAGCACTATTGATTCGCGAGCGGCTGTGAAAATCAGAGGGAGACGTGGGGAGAATGGCGAAAGCTGGCAGCCGAGCCCCTGAAGTCACCCAGGAGAGAGTTGAGCGGGGGATGAGGGGGGTGGGGACACTGGGTTAGCACCCCCTGGGCGCCAACGCTCCAAGCTGCCCTTGGGCCCCGGACTTCACGGGGACTCCCAGGATGCAGGCACCAGCGTACATGTAGTCTGTGACACACGTTCCACGTGTTCATTTACAAGACACTGAGGGGGGGGGATACCAGGCAAACTGTTTAGAAGATTCCATGCGCTAATGTACCAGCAGGGATGCATCCAGTTATAGGTTAGACTGACACTCACATTCAAACTCAAGAGATCTGAATCCAACCATAAACAGTTTGACTCCACCCAATGTCCCACAGTGCTGTTAGGGGCCCTGCTCTGTCAGTCCAAAGCCACAAATGGCTAATTTGTCCTCTACATAAAGTATAGGCCTAGTTAAGCATGCATCCAGCTTTGACGTAATATTTGAACAATGTCTTAGTGATACTATAATAATAGTAGTAATAATAATAATAAAAAAATAATAACAATAATCAGCTGTGGTGGAGGGGGTGGGGGGGCATTTTTCTGACGTCTGTTCATTGTTCCCAATTGCTTAAAAACTGGGAGAATGTAAATACAGCAGTAGGAGGATATTTTGATCGGTGTTAGCTAACACAGAGGGGATCTGAACCCACACAGCTATGAAGCGATGCATGCTAATGCGACATGACCCCTGGTGCCCTCTCACTGGGACCAGGTGTCCAGGATTAGTGAAAAAGATTAATAATCTGTACACGCAATTTATGACTCTGGCTCCGCAAAGATCGGGCAAGATGCCCTTTTACAGTGCAGTGCAAATTGAAAATATTTAACATACTGGAGGCCTGCACAAGCTAATTAAAACAGACAATGGTTAAGGGTAAATTTCACCAATGGTAATTCACGTAATTTTTTTAACATTTTAAAATACTGTATATCCCTTCCTGTATATTGCCCACATTATTGTGTATTCAGGGAGAGTGGATGGGGGCCAAAAAGTGCCAAGATGACAGAAAACAAACAATCAATAACACGAGTGGCCGACTACTTAAGATTGTTGACATTAATGTTGCAATGTCTTATTAGTGCACCACTGTGTAATAATGGCATTTTAATCTCTGCGGATCATTGTTTACGAGGTGACAACAAACACTTTGTAAGATTAGTTTTGGCCTTTGTGTTCATGTGTTCATTAGTTCATGGGGTTCAATTTAAAAATATTCGGGCAGGGGTCAAGATCTCGTAGTTAGCATTTTAGGTGACCTGCCTTTGGTATTACAATCGGTTCTAAATTTTTATTCCCATTACACGTCAAAATGGTTGTGTACAAAGTCTTTTCTTTCTTTTTTGTGTGTTGTGAAAACGTGTGCCAATGGCAATGGAAAACATGTTGCATTTAAAGTACAGCATTTTATTTTGCAAGCTACATTAATTTCAGTTTTACGGTGTTGAGAACTGCATTTTAAAGAGCATCATTAATACTAGCTTTACATTCAATTATTAGGATTCATTTTAGCTTTGTGGGCCAGTCGGCCAATATGGACTGAGGAGGTTACACACATTTAGTTTTGACAGTGTCACACAAAGTGACAGTGTCCTTACAAATATGTGCAATTCTGTCACAATATCCCAACTAAGTAAACTATACCCCCCCCAAAAGTCAAGATACTGGGTTGTAAACAGCAATATGTTAAAGGTCCACAACAAACCCTAAAGCTAGAAGCAGAAGCTAGAACAGCTTTTAAATATTTTATTATTTGCTGTCTCGCTGTCTGCATTGTGTTTTACAGACTGAGCTATGACAAGAATGCAACACATTCCTATTCCTCCATGAGTTTCGTGTAGCTAGGGATTGTTACACTGCAGTTGCTATTCTCACAATATTTCTGTTCCAACGCATCTGAAAATTCAATGAAGCTGGACTATTTTATATACAGTAAACACAGTTTAGCATTGAGTTTCAACATGCACACCTGCCTCTCAGGAAATAAAAAACAACAGTTTACCACTAAAAGAAACATAATTACTGGTGTATGATAAATACTAATAGTAAATACACTGATCCTGTAGTCTCTCTCTCTCTCTCTCTTACACACACACACACACACACACACACACAAACAAACTATCTTTTCTCTTTTCATAAAAGTCCCAACCTGTGGCCTATAAAAGAGGGAAAGACAATTATTGCGAGAAAAGGCATTATTCCGTTGAGAAATTTATTACAGCGATTACAACCTGTGTCTGTGCTATATGCCTGTGCATCACTGCAGTGCTTCTCCTGGGGCACATTCTAGTTTAACGTCGGTGACCGAGATGCTTGGCCAAACAGCCGTGTTTTGGGCAACGTAACATCCACCAGTCAAGCTGATGGACAGTCAGCGGGGATCGGAGGGATCCCTCAACAATATTTAGCCAATATTTCCCTCTTTACAATTGCAGTTGTGTGCAATGTTATTGCCTAGCAAAGCTGTTTTCATGTATTAACTAACCATTGTTCACTGAAAGCAATGAACGTCACCAAACTTTTAATAAATGCAAATTTGTAGATTTTTTGGTGTACTTTTTGTGGTTACCTAGGCCAAGAGGCAAAGAAACCACACACTACACTAAATTGAAGAGTCTAAATAGTTACAATTATGTGCAATTATATACTTTTATCCAAAGTGACTTACATTGAGTATTTCTTTTACGTTTTAAGGACCAGGTAGAGGTCAGACATCTTGCTCAAGGATGAACAGGTACCCATCAAACCCAGTACCTGAGCTTGTACACCAAACACAATACACAAATTTGTATGCACGACCAAACATGTATGCGCACACACTGAATAAAACAATCAAGTGCTTTTTAAGTCCGCATCAAACTAAATTCCTTTTCTTTCAGAGATATGTCACAACACAATCAGCACTGAACAATAAGGATTATCTCCTATTGAATTGAAGTGATTTACACATGAGCACCTTTGAGATGTTAAAATACTAACCGACCGTGTGTCTTTCCAATAAAATAACAAAACACAGAAGTGTGTGTGCTTAACAATCACGTTAATTAGCACCGATGGTCACTGCCGGCGATTTTGTCTCATGAGCGAATCCATCTCTTTTGTAAATGTGCGCTCTTTTTGAAGTGAATAGTAACCGAACTAAAATTATAGGTTTAGAGGGATTTCACTAACAATGCCACTCATCGTCTCTATTCATCCATTGGAATACACCACTGCCATATCTCCAGGGATGATGACCCCTTAGCTACTAGTCAGGGTGAAACACTAAACTACTCAGAAGTGTTGAAGTAATACAATAGCATAATAGAGGGGTTGGTATGGTATGTAGACTTGGCACACAGCAAGAGAAGACCAACAGACTGTAACTTTGCGTGAGCTATATTCTAACTGCTAAGGCTGCATTCCTGAGGTTAACGGCGCCCACAGAACTATAGTAGCATCTCCGCCCCAGCTCACAGTTTATCTTAAAAACAGCTTTGAACAAAAGAGCGCGTCGGAGGAGGGGCGGGGAACGGTGTGTGAGCCTAGGAGCACGGTGGAGTGGTGGAGTAGCGGTGGAGTAGAGAGGAGTGTGAGAAGCGCTCATGTGTGGGAGTGTCACTGTTGGAGTTTCAAACCAAAAAAATGTTTTTGTAATACCCTGCCTCATCCACAAGGGTGATTCCTGAAACAAATCAAGGAGCTAACCATTAATAATTCCTTCGTTTGAAGGCTTCAAGGCATTTGAAAGCCAGAATTATTGTCCTTTCTGTCCTAGCTGGTTCCTTTCTGTCCACCCAAACGCTTCGTGATTGCTCTCTGTGATGGCTGCTTAGCAGGAAGGCCTCGCTCTCCTCCTCTTGAGCGGTGATTATTATATCTCATGCCGGGGGCTCCGACTCCCAGCGCCCGAGGGCCTCCACTGATGGCAGGCAGACCCCCCCCCGCCCCCCGGTGAGACCTCGCCTCGCCACTGATCACCCCACGCCGCCTCCGATGTTTCGGCCGGTGCCCCGCTGCCCGGGGTTACGGCAAGGAGGAGGGCCGGGCGTCGCGGGGCATAGCATTACCTGGTTAAGCCGTCGCCTTCCCGCCGAGCGCTCTGCGGCGGGGCTGTGACTCCGACTCGCTGTCCCTGATTACAGCCCGTGTGTTTTCGGAGAACGGCGGCCAGAATCAAGATGATGTGGTTCGCCGTGGCTCCATCAATCAGAGGCAGGTTAAAGGGGGACAGGTGTGCAGTCGCAATGTGTTTTGCAGCCCCAAACAAACACGAATGGTTGTGGGTTTAAAGGAGGTCTCACTATGTAAACAAAAATGGGAACAATTAGGATAAATTGGATGAACAGTATTCGAACCCGGGCTGCAAAATAGGCCTCCGGCGTTTAACTCTGACCTCCGCCTACTGTATAGCTATTCAAAGCGTGACACCGGTCTCATTTCTTGTTTGAATTTTATAGCTTGAGGTCTGTTTCTGCGCTGGATCGGTTGATTCACTGCTACTGTGCCAACCCTCAGGGATCAATAAATTGCAGTCTTATCTTGTTTGATCAAGTGGAATTCAAATGCAAACACACATAGCCAAATCCTCGCCTGAAACCCATCTCAAAGACAGAGGCTTGTCTTCAGTTTAAAGCCCAAATACACAGTATAAACCTTTTATCTGGCCTGCTGCATATTCCAATCTAGATTCTAATCCAATGTGTTGCAGGCAAGTGTAAAAAGGCTGATTTGTGCTCATAACTTTATCAATACCTTGACCTTTGTGACCTGTCATTCCCTACCCAGCCACTAGTTTGCCTCATCACAGCTAATCGGTCATTCAAGACTAGACTAGATTATAGGTTGCAATTGGTCTACTGGGGTACTGTGTTTACATAAAAATGATAAACCATGATATTTAAACAAAAAAAGATACAAATACAAAGGAAATTAGGTATAGAAGACAACTCGTTTAAAGGTCTGTCACTTTAGACAAAAAACAAACAAACAACAAGTGCCTTGTTCCCGACTCATCTTGTTTTCGACCAAAACCGTCGCTAAGCAAATTAACTTGATCAAATCCATACCAACTTCTGCGTGATTAGTGTTGATGGGTCTCTGCCATGTGCGTGTGACACCAGCATTAAGCAGACAGAGTGCTGGATTGTCGCCCCACTGGGCCCATACGACAAGCCTCTAACTTCTCAGCCTCCGTTCTGGGCCGGCCTCAGAGCCAGACAGGCTAATTGAATCCCAGCGCGGAGGTGAAGGCCTCATACATTAGACTTGTGTCAGCAGGACCCGGGATAGTGTGCTAGACCGCTTCACTGGTTTGTAATGGGGCCCGCACCCTATACAACGCACACAAAACCGCTGTGTGTGTGTGTTGAGCGAGGAATCGCAAAAACCACAAGCATGCAGGGGACACGTGCATAGCTATACACACACACACGTGAGCAGAGACCTCCAGAAAGACAAACGACACTAAACACACCATCTTTTATCTCTCTCTCTCTCTCTCTCTCTCTCTCTGCCAAGTGCTAGCACTCCAGTTTATTTCAACCCTTCTCACTCTGTTCGCGCAGCCTTGTGACGCGCGCACACACACACACACACACACACAATTGCGCTAAAGTACATATGTGAACAGTGCCCAGGCGGGTCCGTCGCTGGTGCTCGGGCCGTGGCGGCCTCAGGTGATTTTCACTTCAAAACCCACAGAAGCGGCATTTGTTCCACACCCCAAACGGTCCGAGGGATATTTCAGAGTGCTGAGGCATGTATTTAAATTAGACATGGCTTAGCCTATAATTATTTTGTCGCAGCGTAATTTCCTCGCCGTAGGGCAGTCGGGTACTTGCTGATGTTGCGATTCCATAATAATTCACTTTCCCCCCCCTCCAGAAGACGGAGGTCTTTCTGAGCCTTTTCCGGTGATAGAGCTCCTACATTGATTGGAATTGAAATGTCAGCTTCAAAAGGTCCAACCTGGTTTCCTTCTGTGCTATGTTCGGCAAGGCCTCCTTTACAACACCCACCCTCCTGCAGGCACACATGGTGAAGTATATTGAATAAAGTGGCTTTTTACGAAACATTATGATAAGTATCATTAGAAATGACATAGAAATGGCACCGGAGTAAAACGTCAGTATCTGGGGTGGGGGTGGGGGTGGGGGTGGGGGGGGGGGTCGTGGGAGGTCGGGTGGGGGCTGGTGAGAAGCACAGCATCACCAAAGGAGACAGAACTGAGAAGCGGAAGCCCATCGCCGGGGTCCTCTCCCTATAATCAATGGAGGCATTGATTTCAGATGTGCTCCTACTTACCTCTGCTCCCCAGGAAGCAACATTATTAGCTGGAATCCCAGGCCATTCCTTCAAATGAAGACAACTTTAACGAGAGAGAGAGAGAGAGAGAGAGAGAGAGAGAGAGAGAGAGAGAGAGAGAGAGAGAGAGAGAGAGAGAGA
>JAOEHI010004219.1:0-10185 GCA_025447815.1 Percopsis transmontana | reverse complement strand
ATAGCCTATATATATATAATATGAACAAATACTGCACAGCCATTTTGCACTATTGGCCTATCAGAACATCGTAACATTTCGAATAATTATTCGGAATATGTAAATTGTAGACTGTGCATAATGTTCACTAAATTGACATGTGTAGCCTAGGCTACATATTTATAACTACATCAATACACATGCACACACAATATACTATTGTAGAACAACGTGTGGGTGTTAAATAATCCGAATCTCAAACTTCAGTAACAATGTTGACGTATTGCGAATAGGCCTAATAGTGTTGGGCTATATGATTGGCCTCTGTAAAGTCATAATGGAATGCAGTATGCAATGTGTTCTATATATTAAAGGTATTTTAAGGATTTATGAACTTTCCGTACATGTGTACGTACCGGGATATCCCACGGACGGATGCAGGAGATCCATCGCCGTTCCACCTAGCCCCAGTCCGTTCATGCCGTAAGGGGCCTGTTTGAGATATGACATCATGCTAGAAACGAACGCCGGAGACCCAAGTTGGGCGAAATTGTTCGATTCCCCCGGGTGTTTCACTCCGTTGATTGGTACCTGCATGGAAAAAGGACAGCAGGCCGTATTTTAATAAACCTTTATATAATTATATAAGTTATAATTATATAAGTTATAGCACTAGGCTAAATTACGTGTATTTAAAACATCATTGTTCCATTAAAGGGGACTACAACATTTACAATTGGTCTAAATGTTCGGACGTTTGTTATGAAAGCTGCATAGCCTATACATCGGCTGAGTTTTAAAATTAAACGCCCATTTAGTCTATAAACATATTAATTAACAAAGAAACGTTATTATTATTTTCGATCAAAAGTAAATAAATGTTTGGACGTCATAACAACACAGTCCTCGCACTTTTCTGGATGCGCCACATCCCAATAAACGAATCCCTCATATTCACATTAGTTAAGTAAATTACAATTAATGTATGTATATGTCTCATCATAAATTATTATAGCCTAAAAGTAAAACGTTACAATCAATAGAGAAATAGAGCTACTTGATTCGTATGGTGGATTGAATTGAGCCCTAAACACTAAGAATAATGCGTTGATCTGTGTTTAATCCGCATTTTTGGCGAGATTTAGCCTACATGACAACAATAAATAGGGATATGTAAATCTTTTTCATAATCAGTATGATGGCACTCACTGCTGTGATATTATTTGCCAAGTCTATCAATCGACTCTTAATAATTAAGTGGATGTGAACATGTAGGCCTAAAGTATCTTTCTGATTTACGGGGCACCATCATAATTAATAGGTGTGGATATGACATCTGAAATTGCAGACTTTATAATATAAAGAATATTGTCAAGGCCTACAATTGCTAGAATTCTGTAATTTTGCGAAGGGAATTGTTATTTAAGATACCTGTTGTCAGATAGCAAACAGCATATAGATGTATGTTTGCAACGCGGTATGCTGGCCTATTTGCTGGTTTATTTACACGGTGACATGTTACTCATACAATATAGGCTACCAAACATATTAAGTGCTCAAAATGTGACCAGTGCTCAAAATGTGACCTTTGGCTCCATTGTTGAAGAAATAGGCTACAAGTGCAAGAAGTAGATTATTTTGATGTCCATATTTATCAATAAATATATACGTCGGTATATGAGTGTATTAGCGAGATTAATATAGCCAATTAACAAAAGCTTTTGATACAAATTCTAAATGGAAACGAGGAATCCGTATCAGAAGACGTCATGTTATATTTTGCTAGGCATTCTCGTAATCCACGTGGTTCCTTTTACAGTGAAATTGTAAATGTTGAGACAAATAGGTTTGCCTATTTTCTTTATTTAGTAGAAACTATGTAAATAGAGCTACTTGATTCGTATGGTGGATTGAATTGAGCCCTAAACACTAAGAATAATGCGTTTCCCATTTCCATAACCACAGGCAGGAGGCGAATCATATGTAAATGCTTAAACGATGTGCTAATCAGCCCCATTACAATTCAGATTAGATTTACAGGGCAACAATTATCAGAGTGGGTTTTATCAATAAAATAAATTAACAATATTCTGAATGGACCGTTTGGTTTTCTAAGGATAGTGTCGATATATCACGGGGCCTCGGAGTTTTCCAGGCCGAAGATACGCATGCATAGACCAAAATCGGAGACGACTTTGGTCCTCAATTTTTCCTCCAATTCTTGCGAGGAGAACGTGTCAGTTTATTAGGAAAAATAATTTACTATAAAAACAGCAGTCTTTTGTTTATTAGCAAAAAGGCTAACTTAAAATAGAAATAATACATAGGTAGCATAAAACTCCATGCTACCTTTAAACATATGTTTTACTTTTTTTATTGGCTATATCACCAAACATTTCCCGTGATTTCAGGATTGTCAGTTGTTATCTATAACTACCGTAGACTAACCAGGCTATATTATATCAAATAGGGCGTGGTACTCACCTTTATAATAGTTCTCTATTCCTATTCCCAATTTAGAAAGATCCAGGGTTTGAGAAATATCCACATAGATCGAAGTTAGTTTTGGAGATCAGCCCGTGCGCTCAGACGCGATCAAAGTTACGAAAACCCCAAACTCATACAGGCTACACTCGTGTCGATACGTAGGTTGCAACGGTGTTCTAAAAGCCAGTGGATCCCACAAATGCACTTTTAAAACATAGGAGTACAGAGTGTCTTGCGCCGTGGTAAAATGATTGCCAATGTTGACGGATGGAGATTGATCGGCCTCTGTTACCCGGTGAGTCTATGAGTCTAGGATAAACACGGAACCGCCCCCTCTGTCCAATCCCGGCATCTGGGAAGCTTTACGGGCGACAAAAGGAACCAGTCACCAGCGAGGTTTGCGCAAAGACCATTCCCCTTCCCAAACTAAAATAACTCGCACCACGTGAGCGCACAATTGTAAAAGTTGGCCTGAAGTTGAACTATATGGCCTTAATTTCTAGAAATTGTAATGTCTATTATGTTAAATACAACCTTGACGACAAATCTCTGTATCACAAAGATCTATAATATGGATACAAATCAATTGTAGACTACATTTAATTATTTCTCAGTTCAAATAATGTAGGCCGGTGTAAGCAATATGTGTGTTTTCAATCAAATAAATGCAATAAACGTTAAGAATGTCGGAAGTTGCTGCAACTTTAGATTCAATTATTGGGCCTATTTATTCACCGTATAATGTGGCTATAGCCCATGCAATGTGTATTTATAAAGACTACATTTTTCAGGAGGGAATAATTATGTATAATAGTTTTGTAGACATTTCCACTGACATTTATATTCTATAACGATGCGATTGAGTCATAAGAAATAGATAAATGCTCAACCGCTTTGGAGAAAAACGGTGCCAAAAATGTTATTAGGCCCATTTAGGCCTGAATCTATAAATTAGCTATTTAATTTGTTAATATTAATAACAGCACATTGACGTTAACAATAACAATAGTTTAATAGAAATTGAAGGTTTACCGATTATTCCGCCCTACAACTATAGGCCTAATGTGGGTTTATTGCCACTTTCTAGAACCAGGAGCTAAAAAGCAAGCAAGGAGTTAACACGTTTAGAATACAATAATTTAAATGTCTTGAAGATAAAAAACAGTCCAACTCATTCAAAGTTTAATAAGTCAATGAAAACAATTTAGCCATAAACCGTGAACAAATCTTACGCCGGGGAGATTGAAATGAGATATGTTATGGTCTTAATTTCACCAGATTTCTTGTCCTAGATTTCTGGTTAACAAAGCCACGCGATTGATCACAAGTATCAAGATATCAAATGGCAGGGCCATTGTTGAGTGGTTATTGGGCTCTAATCCCAAACTGCAGTAGAATATTCTTAATACTAAAACCGCAAATCCAGGGATCAGCCACACTAAAGAGGTGGGGGTGTAAGTTTTGTCTCTTTGGCAGCCAGGATTGGAGAGGGTCCTGGATGTTGTCGGCGCTTATTAAAACGATGATGCATAAAATCCCAAGTTGTCAGAAAGCAGAGCACAGACAGCACACTTTCGCCCAAAACGCGGCCGTGCTCAGCAAAAATCTGCGATTCACACCTGTAGTGTATAAAAATACAGATTACTACTGGAAATCTTCACGTAGAGGTTGGGTCATAAAGTGTCGCAGGTGGGAGACACGCACGGCTCTACTCGACCAGGACACTTGCAGCGGAGTGAGTCTAATTTGCCGGTAAAATGGATCAGTGGATTTGTGTGCCTTTTTGGGATTCCATCTGAAAGGACTGCCCGCGCAGGGATTCACTGGTAAGACACTCCGTGTAGTGCTTTGAGGACAGATGTAACCAAATATTAATTGATTTCCCTGTATTACGCACTGTAGACTCACGCTGTGCAAATATATAAACTTGGAATAGACTAATATCGGATACAGTAACGTTTAATTTAAATAGGCTTTGTTTAATTTAAATAATCACTGAGGAGTTTCAGAGAATGTCTTCATGGAAGCAAATACCCGTTTATGTGACGTGATAGCCTGTTGTTGGTGTGTTAATAAAGACCCGTGTTGTCTGAACACGAATGTTACGTAACCTCTCTCCGTCAAACGGTTTCCTTGTTACAGGTGAACTATTTAGCGACCTATTTAAACGAAATATTCATCTGGATTTAGTCAATGAAAGACATTTTTATAATATAAGGGTCCGATATTTGCACACCTTCATTGTAAAAAAAATACAGTTAGAAGGTCAAGCAGCTAGGCCTTCTAACTGTATTTTTTTTACAATGAAGGTGTGAATCAGCTAGACTCTAGCTGATAGCCTACATTGCCTTTCAATAACATAAATTAAGCCCCATATGTAAATCAGACCACAAATTCGTGCCATAAACCTGCATTAAATGATTTTACAAAATACATATCGGCTAGGGGATTCTTGTTTAGTCTCATTGTAATTTCAAAAGTGTGAGTCTGCGTGCCTCTATCTCTGCGTGTAAAACACACACACACACACACACACGCGCGCGCGCGCGCGCACACACACACGCGCGCACACACACACACACACACACACACACATACACACACACACACACACAAAGTCTACAGGTCTGAGATCAAGATTATGGTCACCAAGCATAGTGACTATATATCTGTGTGTGTGTGTGCATGCTTCCTAACTTGGTTAAGTTATAGTGTATAGCCACTATGCTTGGTGACCATAATGTTGATCTCAGACGTGTACACACACACGTGTACAGACACACACACACACATCACTCCTGTGTGTGTGTGTGTGTGTATATATATATATGTATATGTATGTATATGAATGTCCCTTTTTATATATGTGTGTGTGTGTCAACAAGGGGCATCGACACATTTGTCACTGTTGGTATGGCAGAGAAGGCTGTAAAAGAAGAAGCTTTATATATATATATGTATATGTGTGAGTGTGTGTGTGTGTGTGTGTGTGTGTGGATGCTTCCTAACTTGGTTATCGTGTTGCCTTAGCATCCAGTAAGAATAATAATATATCATATTTATTAATTTATTATTAAATATTATTATTAGGTGCAAACTAACTATAAAACTATAACTTATTTTTACAAATTCTGTAGGATGTGCTGTAGTATAGAGTTATGCTAATTAATGAAACACTGAAAGCTAAAAGAATATTTGAAAAACCAACTAAAAACAGGTTATACACAAAAAAACAGGTAAATGTTGTTAAATAATGTATTATAAAAATAATTTAAAGGAGTGTTAACTGTACTGCATATAGTATATATATATTACAACTTATACCAACTAAAAAACAAACACAAATTACTCACAGTACCCTTTATGGTTCTTTCTGAAGTTACTTTCCTCTGTTTGAGTCCCCTTGTGGTAATAACCAGGGTATTGCACCCCTCTGCTGAGTGACTGGCACTCCTCTCTACTGCTTCCCCCTCATAGGCTCAGACCCTCTCTACCTCCACTTCAAACATTAACAGTGAGGGGGAGGAATTCTATAAAGCAATAGTATGCAACTCTAGAGATAATGTTTCTTTTACAGACAGAAATCTCTAGATTTTAGATGTATGTACTTGATGATGATAGTCCAATAGATTTAATAATGATTATAAGATTATGGGATGGATCTTCTCCACGGCAAATGCTGCTAAAACTTGCTTCTAAGATTACCTGCTTTACCAGTTACATTAAAGGAAAGGAAAAGAAAGAGGAAAGACAATGTTGTCTCTGTTCTTAAGACATATTTGATATATTTAAAACAATATATATTTTGATACCCACTATGAGCAGTTGTGTTCCTGGCATGAATGGAGACCTATAGGTTTGTTTTTACGTTTGAGTGAAAGGGGGAAAAAAAGGTCTGTTATCCAAAAACAAAAAGACAGTTAAAAAAGGTATGTATTAAAGGTGACCCAACACCTTTAATACATATCCAAATTAAATATAATTTCTGATTTGAAATCTTCAGATTAAATAAAGAGCAGAACTCCTTCAGTGAGGACAGTACAGCACAGCACAGCCTTTATCTCTTTCTGTCTCCATTCTGTCCTTTTCCCTGAAATCTGCCCTGACATTTATGGAGTTGAGAGTACAATCACTTGACCTGGGTGTCACATTCTTCCTGCATTCAACATCTCTGTAATGAACTCGCCTTACGAGAGCAGACAGTCCCTGACAGAGTAGATAAGAGAAGCTCATTGGCTATGGCGGCTATGTGCACAACCCTGCCACAGGAGAGAGTAAGCAATATTTTGCATAACTTCACCAGCAATAACTGCTCATAATTAAAGCTACAATCTTGAACCTTTCTGTGTTCTGCCCCATGTACTCAGTACTCAGTACTCCAGTTGGACCACAGTGGAACAACCATGGCTGTTTGTTGTAAATGCCTGGCAGTGACAGTAATTTTACCTCAAATTTTGCACCTAGACACCATATCATAAAAAATAAAAATAAAACGTTCCATGTGCCGGCAGTAATCTGAATCATTATTACATTATCTCAGCCAGCCAGAAATAGCAGCAAAGCTGACATTTCTTAGAATTGGTAGACGAGAGATTAGAGATTATGGTGAATATACTGGTGAATATATTGTATATACAGTACATGTTCCTGACCATATGGTATACTTGACTGGTGTGTGTGACAGCACTGCAGTGTAATTCATTTCCATGTCACCTTGTTAATGAGCTGCCGTCACCCGAGGAAACAGGAAATGAGAAAATAGATACACTCTGTCAATCACTGTCAAGGAAACAGTTCTGAATAAACATGATGAGTGTTCTGACATACAGCCTGAGAGGGGGAGGGGGGGGGGGGGGCATGTAGCTGTCTGTCAAAGCCCCATGGCTCCGCCCCACTCATTAAGAAGGCAAACAATGGGGGGGTTGGTGGGGGGGTGGGTGATGAGAGGATGGGGAGAACAAACGAGAAGGGAGGGCGAAACCAGACACCACAGACACAAAACCAACTGACCCCCACAATACACACACACACACACACACACACACACACACACACACACACGCGCACACGCACACGCACACACACACACGCACACACACACTGTGGGTATAATTTTGTGTGTTGGTGTTTGTTGACATTTCTCTCAGTGAGTGTGTGTTTGTGTTTCGGCTTGTGTTTATCTGTGTTTGTGTGTGTGTGTGCGTGTACATCTGAGTGTATACCTTTGGGTATGTGCATGTGTTTTCCTGTGTTTCTATATTGTCTATGTGTGCGTGTGTGTGTGCGTGTTTTGGTGGTGGGGGTGGGTGGTGGTGGGGGGGTTATCCAAGGGTAAGGCAACTTCCAATGCTTTTAGGATTATGTTCTTTTTACCCCCCAGCCCCCGTTCCTTGCTCTTTCACTCTACTGCCCCCGGGCAATCACGTTAAAACTTGCATGGCCAGTGCTCATTCAGATACCCCTAACAATGCGTACCGGTGGTAACCATGTGAGCCCTGGCAAGCCACACAGGAATGCACAGATTCAGTTCCCCGTGACCCGCGCTGCACAGAGAAAAAGGAGGGAAAAATGCAAAAAGAGAAAGGAAAATATTGAAGGTGATAAAAGATTTCCCACAAGCCCAAAAAAAAAAGTCTGTTTGAAACCACGCAGCAAGAAGGCTCTGTAGTGTCCACGCACCCAGCATTATGGCTGCGATTTAATTTGGTAGCAAAATATATATTTATAACACGTTTAGAAAATGTCATCTATGCAATATCTTTGGATGTTTGCAATATTGGGACTATGACTAATAATTATAAATAATAATTGTAAATATTAACAATCCAGGACATGAATCTTATTAAAAATAGTCTTTACATTATAAAGACTATTATAATATGGTCTTATTCCAAATAAGATGTTTGATTGAGAGCGCTCTTGTTCCAGTTTACAACGTACTCAGAAAATTGTAATTTCAATAACAACAATTTAAGCGTTCAAGCATAGTCATTGTCAGTAAGAACATCAACAAAACGCAGAAAATATTTATGTACAGATTCCCCGATGGCCACGACTGATGATATTTAATAATAACAAAAAAACGCTACAGAATGGTTGGAACAAGGGCAGGTTGGTAGCACTTCTCTGGCTGGACCAGAGTTTAGCAGGAGTCAGAGAATCACTATCCAGCCTTATCTCTAGTTCCAGTCAACTAGAGGCTGTGAAAGAGTTCGCCTCACCATCAGAGCTATTTGATAGGATTCTGGCACTGCACCTAATCAATCTGCAGCATAGAGCAGCCAGAAGACCTGTAACAAAGCTCAAAGAGCCCCACAAATGGCCCAGTCCCAGGGATAAGCCCCTGCACAGGATTACATATTGATTTTGAACGTCTAAAAAAGCTTATCATATAAAAACCGCCACAGACTACAAAAGTAGCGGAGTCTATGCATGATTCTCCCTTTTAGAGAGGGGCATCAACTTTCAAATAGGCGGGAGCCCTGAGCATGAACCAAAACAGAAATAAATGCAGAAGAAATCAATCACAAGCATGAAAAATGTCAGCACGTTGTTATACTGGAGAATCACAACAAGTTAACCATGTTCTCCCCAAGCAGGGGGTCACACCAAGGGGGGGGGGGGGGCTGGTCATTTCTCTTGTTTGAGTCTTCTTCAGGTCAATTTCTTTACTTTGGTATCTTGCTACACTAAACCACCATTCTGAAGTCTTGCTTCTAAACAGTAATTTACACCTGTGTCTGAGATATCACGTGAAACGACACAGTTATACAGTAAATTATGTTATTATATTATTATAATGAAAGAGCAGGTGAGTTCTAAAGCTGTTTCTCAAGTACGCACAGCTTTTACAGGTATCAAGCTTATGAAAATCCCCTCCTTTATTAATAAAACCAGCACATCTGAAATTCCTTCAGCTACGACCTCTGAAAACACGCGCTTCATATCTTGCAAACTCCCATTCGCGTACACAGGCACATGAGCAGATGTGACCATGCACAATTGCTGCACAGATGTAGTCCCACACTGTCAATGATAACAACATCACAAATGTAAATACAGACATACTGTAAACACCAATTTGACTAAAGATAAGCTAAAACTAGAATAATAACTTGGAAAAAATAACAAACTTAAAAGCATCCCCTTTTGGAGTCCCAACCTCCACCTTAGAAAACCCTGCATTAGACCACACTGCACAGTCTGTAGAGTACAGTGACTTGGCGTCCACAGTGTAACAACCCAAACACATGTACATGTACAAACACAGGCAGAATGCTAGGTGATGAAACGGGATGGCCCCTGGCTCCTCAAAGGCCCTTCATTTTGATCTCTTTACAAGAGAGCCTTTATCAGGAAATGGAGGGAAGTTTGAGGACATGTCTGACCTCCCAAAACAAACACCTAAAAAAAACGGTTTCAGAGGAACCAAGCCGCATGTCCTTGATAGGAGAGGCAGTGCCAAATACATCTGTTTCCCCTGCATCAATAATCCTCACTTAATAATCAGGAGATTAACAGATATCAGATGTGCAGATGACTGGGGGCTGCTAAACAACTAAGCATGATGAGATGAAGTAAGGGGGAGGAGGAGGAGAAGGAGAAAGGAAAGAGGGGGTGGGATAACAGCAAAGAATCCCCTAAGCCCTGGGGGGGGGGGGGGGGGGGGGGGGGGGGGGGGGGGGGGGGGGGGGGGGGGGGGGGGGGGGGGGGGGGGGG
>JAOEHI010004217.1:0-10186 GCA_025447815.1 Percopsis transmontana | reverse complement strand
GTGCGTGCGTGCGTGCGTGCGTGCGTGCGTGCGTGCGTGCGTGCGTGCGTGCGTGCGTGCGTGCGTGCGTGTGCGTGCGTGTGCGTGCGTGTGCCATGCATCTGTGCGCATTCGACACAGTGGCAGCTAGTGAGTGATGAAACTGGGGCCCTCTGGAGCCATTGTGGGGCCGTCACGGCTGCAGACCACACTGCTTATGATGATGAGACCTGCTGGAGATGAAGGAGGCTCTGTCACACGCTCTGGAACATCTCACTCCTTCAGGAGACCTTTCTGCTTCTGTAGCAGAACCTCCTCTCACGGTTTGGGTTTCCTGCGTGTGTTTCACCGCCTCCTTCAGCTACTGTGGAGTGTCATTCTGCTCCTGGCTGGCCGAGACCATCCTGCAGCTCCGCCAACCGCCCGACGAGCTCCACGTTTTTCCTTCTTCCGAGCCTGGTCTCTAATGCTGGGGTCAGGAACGAGGAGACCCAAGCCCACATTAAAGCTCAACTCCCCAGGGGGTGCTGTGTGTGTGTGTGTGTGTAAATAACAAAAGACACCAAAGATAATCACCAAATCTGCGCCCGCCACCCCCCCTCCGCCTGTACGCGCGCCTGTACGATCGAATCACAGCCGTGGACGATATCTTTCCAACAACAGGACTCCCCCTCTTCCATGGTAGCGCTGTCCGTATCTCCTCTCCGATCCGAGCAGAGAGACGTTTGTGTCTGTCATCATAATGCATACTGTATGTGCGCGCTGGATCGGATTAGCGTCTCGCAACTTCTGTGCCCCCCGCTGAGAGCGCGCGCGCGCACGTTCGCGGTAAAGATCAGAGGCCCAGAGCGCGTGCGGCTAGTGGCACCTCCTGGCCCTCTCGGCACACTCGCACACTGTTTGTTTTTACAGTTGCATTGTGGGACACCGGCACCCAGTTGCCCCCCGCTCCCAGCTGTCAAACAATATTATAGGGCCCAGGGCCCACTTCTCTCTGCTGTAGGGGCGAGGATCAGTGAAGGCGTAGCCTGCCTTAGCACACTCTCCCATAGGGCCAAAGGCAACAAAGAGCAAACTCCCAGCTACCTCCACTGCTTGCACCCACAGCAAGCAGAAGATACGAGATGTGAAGCCATAACAAAAAGTACGATCCCTCTGAAACAAAAGGTCCACTATTTTGAGTGCAAACATGGCCAGCAACGACTGTTTACTTTATTCAGTGGCTGAAACAAAGAGTCTTTAAAAGTGATTTTGTTTTGTTTTGTTTTTGAGTTGGATTGGCGTTCAAAGAGGATTCGCTGAAGGGCGTCCCAATGCAACGCCAGCCACAACGTTTGAGAAAGTACACATGGCCTGCAGAATTACCGATTACAACTGTATGAAACATTTTACAGTGCATAAAGTCCTAATAAAAAGAGAAAAATAATATAAATATGACTTCTCTTATAAATTCTCTATGCACTTTTGGAGGATTTTTCGGGTGCGTGCATAGCCAAGTGCTGTGGGAGGCTGTCCGCCTGAGAGGCCGTGGGTTCGATCCCCGACATGGGCCCGTGTATCCTTGAGCAAGACGCCAAACCCCTCAGATGGTTTGGATAAAAAGCATCTGCTAAATGACTAAACTAACTAAACGTGTGTGACTTGATGGTACCTTAACCTTAACCAGCGTATCAAAAACATCGTTCTGGGTTAAAACTTGTACGCGCGTGACCCCGGCGCCGAGTGACGGGCACTCCTCTCCGCTCCTCCCGCTATAGCTCGCATAGAATCCCACCGCCCCCCCTCCCCCTGCAGTCGCTCGCACCTTTTGTGGACAGTTGCGTATCGAACCTCAACAGTGAGTTGCGGCAGACGTTGGAATCTGGGTGCGTTATAACCCAGCCCAGTCCATGTCACCTCATTTCCTCTGTCTCCCTTTCAGTTCTCTGGAAATGTAATCTGTGTATTTGCATTAGGTTCCCCCCCTCCCCCCCCCCGGGAGACAGATAAACATCAGGCGGACATCAGCCTGAGCAAGAGAGACTTATCGCTGGCTCGTGGCGGCTGAAAAAGCCGTTATTAGCCGTCTGCCAAGACTAGACCTGTCACTTGCTAGCCCCAGTCACCCATAAGTGATGTCACATCCTATTAGCCCTCCCTGGAAGTATATCCACATCCTGTGTGTGTGTTGGCCGGCTATCGCTGGTGCTAAGTCAGAGCCCAGACCCGGAATGGAGACAGGAGGGTTTATGGAAGAGGTGCTTCCGCGAGCGTCAGTGAGCGTCCGCGAGCACGGACAATAAAGGGGGATAAAGGATGAGATGTGTGCAAGAAGTCACGGTCGTAAATCAGCTTGTCTCCAGCCTGTGCGACGGAGAGGATTCCCGCTGGTGATTTATGGGGACTTTATAGCCGAGGGAGGTGGCATTATGCGCGGTAAAGACTTACAAATGGAGAGGCATTAACCTCTACCTGTGGCTGTCAGCTTGATGCACTTTCCTCTGGCTGGAAGACAAACTACCAGCGAGGTGAGGAATGAGGTCTAGGTTAAGCGCGGTGGATTAAGAACCCTCTGTGAGATGTTTGTTCCAAGAGGTAGTCAAGGTCAAATATTCTGTGTGTCTGTGTGTGTGTGTGTGTGTGTGTGTGTGTGTGGTGGAGAAGGTGCCACCTCTCTTTCATCACATCGCCAGAGAGAGGGAACCCTTTATTGCTTTGTGTAACACTCACAGAGCTGGAGAGTTTCCTGAAATATTCCAACGTACGTTTTCCTTTCTTAGCTTAATGTTTTACGCAGCAAGAGTGGGAGTCCTCCAGAAAGTCAACATGGGGGGCTGGGTAGAGACAGCCTGTGCATTCTTGGTGATGAAACGGGAGGGTGGATAAATTCGACGGCTTCGCTGTGAAACCACATCAAACCCACTGTCCCCTGTCCAAATGTACCGAGCACCTTTTGCCATTTATTCGTCTTTTAATTCGTACTCGTGCATTTTAATAGATCCATTAGCTATAAATACCCCGGCGCAGGCGGGGGCTGGCAGTCTTCGCGGTGACCAAGAATAACAAGGGCCAGGAAGGCTCAGATAGAAGGGGCCTTGTGTGTTCATTATGACATGCGGCGTTCAATTGCCACATTAATTAAGCGGCTCCCCTGTTGCTGAGGCGGAGTGACGGACAGGCCTGGTCCGTCACGGAGGAGCGTCTGATTCGCTGCCAGGAGCCCCCCCCCTCTGATTTATGGGAAGAGTCAGAAAGGGATCCAGGAGTCATATTTTTAGGGGCACATGTGCAGGGGCTCAGGCCCAAGGACCCAGGGGAGACCATTCATCTCTCATCGCCACTATGTAGATAACGTCCTACTCTATATGATACTTGCGTGCACAACTTATCGCACACACGCGCGTGCGCGCATGTCCACATACACACGTGTGTGTGTGTATATACACAGAGTCATGCAGGAGGGACCCGGTCCGCTTCCTACAAGCAGTCACATAAATACACAGCCAGTGTTTAGATGACACGAGGTCTCCGCGAGACGCTCGCTGTAATCCTTCGGTGATTTGCGGATGTTTAACAGGAAGTTATCAAGCAGTGAATATGGCACCGTTTCCTTCCTGCGCAGACGGCAGCGCAATTTGGCCCGTCTATTAACAGTTCGACAACTCTGTTTTAGCCATATATGACCCTGTGTATTTTTCCTTCTTTACGTTTACTTATGCCTCGTTGTTATCCGCTCCAAGCCTTAATATTAAAATTGCGAAGAGGGATGCGTGGCCATTCCTCGTGCCAGCTGTCCCTTAGATGTATTCCGGTCGTCAACTGAACGTGGGCGAACCGAGCTCTTCTGGAGCCATTTGAATATCAAAATGGCTGATTTATGAGGGTGGCATGCGCGAGCACGACCCTTCCCGTGGGGCCGGCGTGTAGAAGAGAGGACAGCGAGATGAAGGCAGACTTAATGGTTACGGCTCTGGTTTTTGCATATCACAGCAGCCGGGGTCGCGAAGGCCTCAGAAAACTGCATCGGTAAACAACTTTATTAACATACGCTCAACATACCCAAAGTTAGCCTGTCATTTTCAAAACTGAGGGGTGAGGGGTCGGGGTTTATAAAGCTCCCCGTAGATTGAATGCAACAGGCTGTATTGCGTCTGATTTGAATTTGGAGTCAGGTTATTTTAAGTCAGTTTGTAAATCGTGGTCAAGATTGCTCCTTTTTCAGTTGAATTTTTTTTACTATGTGTCTTATTATTTGATTGTATGAATCCTATTAAACTCAAATATATCCCTCTCTCTCTCTCTACACTAGGTAGAAACATTAAGGAAGTCTCCATGCCTGAATCTTGAAACTAAAATCTACGTTATCGCTAACCCCCGATGACTTGGAAGGGCAAATAGAGACATCCCTCTAAAGGAGGAACTGTAATTTGAGGTAGAAATAGCTTGATGACCACGCTGGCAACTGTCCCGATTTACGGCATAGCTTTTATGGCAAGGGGCGTCTTCCACGGCACCACATTCATCATTCCAGAACAACACAGGGGAGTCAACTGATCTTGGTGTATGGAGAAAACAGATTGGTAGGTTTGCGTGGATCAAAACGCACTGTATTTTTCATCAATGTCAGATACCAGCCAGTGACAGGAGGGTGGAAACTGGGATAGAGCGATTGCCTGCCTCCACGGCAACACAGTCTGCTTGCAGTTATTTTCGAATCACTGAAAAGTGATCAAAGCGTGATTATTATTGTTATAATCATAAGTGTAGGTGTTGTAATGTCAATAAAACACAGAGGATATTATTGTATGGACAAATGATACAAATCGAGAAGTTCTGCTTTCATTTCAAAACATGTTCATGTATTTATGAAAGAGCTACCGAACTTCCAAACGCTGAAACCCACCGAGACGAGTGCGATGTGATCGTCGTATTTTGGAAATTGATAGACGCTCATAAGTTCCGTGGCACAAACACAGAGCGGAATAAAATCATTTTCTGCCCAGCCCAAATTAAATAAATCATTTTGAAATGATATCAGAATAAAGCCAGAGATGTAATTGGACCCATCTTTCATATTGCCAAATGGAAAAAAAAAAAGGAAACTGACTTTATTTCATTTGCCACTGGGATGGTGCCTCTTTAAAAATGAAAACCGCAAATTGCTCCCAACAATTCCAATACCCCTGGAGTTGACCACTTTAAAATTGGCCCGTTCGGAGATTATAAATACGGTTATTTGATGGCTCTGTTATTACGCCTGAGAGGGGGGAGGGTGGGGGGGGGTTTGCGGCTGCGAGTCCGGATGGTTTCTCTTGATGTGGGCGAGAGCCTTGAGCTTTCCCACCGCACGCTTCTGTGCTCTGCAACAGGAAAAACACAGGAGATCGCTTCCAAATGAAAACACACACACACACACATGCGACACACACAACAGCACAGTGATAAACAAAATAAGCAGCTCACGCCTTCGCCACACAACACCGCAGGCATTATCGATCCATGTTAGCGGTCCTTCACCCGGCTGCCATCAACCATAGCCCCATAAACACCGTGTTTACTTGCCGTTTTTCAGATCCACAAATGATGGACACCGCCCTTTGCCCCGCCGCACCTCTCCTAATAAAGGAGGTGCTGTGGTGACGTTAGACCTTTTGACTAGGCCTACATCAGGGCCAGTCCCGGTTTCAGTCCTGATCATGTGAAACCATTAGGAGGGCAAAGAGCTGTACCGTTTGGTACTCTAAGTCACCATGCCCAGCATGCTGACTTAGTATAATAATGATGTTGCTTACCATCCCTTTCCTCTCTGTGTGTGTGCGTGTGCGTGCGTTTGTGTGTGCGTGCGTTTGTGTGTGCATGTGCGTGTGTGCGTGTGTACGTATGCGTGTGTACGTGTGCGTGTGTGTGTGTGTGTGCGTGTGTGTGCGCGTGTGTGCACGTGTGCATGTGTGTGTGCGCGTGTGCATGTGTGTGTGCGCGTGTGCGTGCGTGTGTGTGTGTGTCGCGCGTGTGTGTGTGTGTGTGTGTGTCGCGTGTGTGTGTGTGTGTGTCGCGTGTGTGTGTGCTACAAGAGGCCACAATGATCAAGCGCTGGTGGGAGTGAAGCATCGCAACTCTTTATTGTCCTTGGAGAGCGTCCCTTCCAGTAAACAGGGCCGAGCCGGAGGACAAACCCCCCCCACCCCCGGTTGGTGTTCCTGTTCGTGGCGAGGTCAGCAACGGAGTGAGACGGTGAGCCGTAACAAAGTTGAAAAGCCACAGCAAGAAACCCTGAAACGATCTGGTTTTAACAAGGCCCCGAAGTGGCATTTTCTTTCTCTCTCTCCCTCCCTCCCTCCCTCCCCCCTGCTGTGGCTAGTTGCTGCTAGGCTGAGTCAGCCCTATTGCTCTATTCTTGGGGCCTGACGAGCATGTTGATCTAGGCCTGTCTAATGGACATGGGCCATGAACCTCTTTTCCTCCCCCCCCCCCTCCCTCCCTCCCTCCCCCTGCAGCTTCTGCTGAGCCTATTCTTCATTTCCCCGCCCAGAGGTCAGACTGCGACCTGCCCACGTCATCAAACGATAAAGAAAAGGAAAATAAAACTCCCTGAATGAACCAAAGCAATGTGTCTGGATCCTCCGTGGAGAGCAGGGCGGCTGCTGCCATGCAGCGGCACCGAGTGTGCCGACCACAGGGGCGTGACGTTTAGGAAGGGCCGCAGCGTAAATACCCTAAACACACAAAAGTGTGAATTATGCTGGCTAGCATTCATGTGGCCTTTAGGGTCAGGATAGTGGGATCACACCGGGACTCGAGATGCTCTCTAGCTTTAAACCTACAGGGGATGTCCTCACCCATCACCCTGTAGAACCCTGACCAGACCGATTGAGCCCGGTTGCCAGGGGCAGGAAGAGACGGGTACCTGGGGGGGAGGCCCTGGGCTCTTCCAGGAACCAGAATGGAAGAGAATGGCCTTACTGTCGAGGAACGCACCAAGATGAGGTTGATAATTAGCCGGGCAAAAGATTTGATGGCCGCAGTCTTAACATTTATATTCATGAGGGAACAATGTGGATCTTTGACTCCTCTCACTTTCATGAATTCTCTCTCTCTCTCTCTCTCTCTCTCTCTCTCTCTCTCTCTCTCTCAAGGGCCAATTTTCTCCATTCCTTGAAGCCAGTCAAATAAATACCGTGATAAACGGAGGGCGAGAGGAATGGTAAGGCAGTTTGCAGGCTGCCTGTCCGTGGCGTCGTCCATTAAGATGTGTGGTGAATTCAAAGCATGTCTGATATTAGCGTGGAGCAGCGCGGCTCAAACTCAAACCATCTGTCCGCGTGTGATCACGCGATGCCGTGGCATGGCCCGAGTGAAAGGTACTACCCTGACTGCGGAAGGCGCACGCCGCCTATTAGATGTGTTGAGAGAAACCGAGAAACGAGGCTGCGGTGTCCTTTGGAAATAGCGTAACCGTCATCATATTATCGCATCTGAAAGTGCGGAGGGGAAATTGCATCGCTCCCACTCTCTCTCGTGGGGACAAAAGGGACCCTTTAAACATTCCCATTCGGGCGCGGTGCCGACGCTTCCATAAAAAAAACGCCCGTTGTCGTGACTCGCGATGGCATCTGACGCTAGAAATGGGGAATGATTGATGGGATGCCCGAGGACAGGCGTGTAGGCGGGGGCGAGAGAGTGTGAGAGGCAGAGATATGCTGACAGACAGCACTGATCTGGGATCTGAGGGCGCGGTGTGTCTGGTTGCTCTCTCTCTCTCTCTCCTCGACCCACATGGCGCTGAGCGCACGGTGGATGGAAGGAGCAGGCACAGATCTGGATAGCACAGATCATCAGTCATCTCTGTAAGCAGGATCTGCCTGGCTTTTTGATAGCTGACATGGCTGCCATTAGCTGGAAATGAGAAAAGGGGTTCGGAGGGGGGGCGGGGGAGTCAAACAGACCCGGGGATGAAATTTCATTGAAAATAAAAACAACTCTAGCAGATTGCTTGGAATGTTTGAAATGGATGGCATCGCTTATGCAGTTATCAGTTATGTAAGCTTCAGGTAATGCCAGCCATTAATCTAGCGATGAATATCAGACGCAGACTTCAGTTAAAATACATGGCAAGCGTTGGGATTTTGAGAAAATCTCCAGATCACTGTACCCCCTGAAACGGACGTATAGCTGGGGTGGGCGGTCCTAACAAACTGTGTCCCATCAATCAATCCCCCGAGGCGAACGTCCCGTGGAAGAAAACCTTTCTTTGGCGATGAAGAATAAAGAAGCATTGTGCTTCACTGTACAGTGTGTTAAAGAGACAAACCACCCCAGGTCTCTGCAGGCGGAGCGTGGTGGGAGGCCAGGGTGAATACAGAACATTCCCCCTCCGTTTCCCTCTCAGCTAAAACACAGCAATTAAACTAAAAGTCCCAGTAGAAAAAGAGAGCTCGGAGGAGCCAGTGACTCGCTGAGAGACAGACCTTGCCTGCGCTCTAATTGAAACAGGCCTTAAAGTCTAAAGGCAATACCCACATTTATTTATTTTCAGCCATTTAACATGTCTGAGATCTTTGTCTCGAAGACCTAATTGCTCCTTCCGACAGGAAGACAGCGAGTCAATGGGTAGTTTATGTACAAAGAGATTTTAATCTGATCCCCTTCCTTGTTTTCAGTCTCTCCAAGTCGGGGGGGAGAAAATATGGAAAGTATGCGGGGACGTTTTTCAGTGTTATAACAATATGGGATAATCCCCGACTGTTTTGCCAAGGTTTGTAAATATTTAAAGGGTTGGCGGGGGTGTAAACTATTGCTAATTGCTGAAGAGTTTTGTTTGGTTGTTTGCTTCTCTTCCCTCCATTATGTAGTGAAGTCATCGGTTTGGAGGTTGGATTGAGGCGTCCTCGCAAATCCACAAAAAACACGCAGAACTGTGCTTGATTTAAAAGAAAAAAACGTAATTTTTTTAATGCACATATTAAATGAATATGGAGGGGACTGTGTGAAAAAAATACGATCACTTTGCATTCATGGTCATTAGCGTTCTGAGAAATAGCTTTTAAACTGCCATTCGGTGCGTTTTCCAGTCCGTTTAGTGAGCCGAATGGACTGGACATTTTCTCACATCTCACACACAGCCCAGCTCAGCAACGGAGGGCTGGAGGCCTCTTCTGAGGGGAGCTAAGCCCTTGATTTGCCTGTGTACCCCCCGTCCGTTTTCTACTGTCAGCATTTCAGGACCTCCTCTGCCCCAGGAGTTGACTGGGGGACCAATATAGGAACGCACACCAGTTGATTGGGGTCATTTGTTTTTCAAAAAGTAAAAGGAAAAAGACAGAATTTCCTCTTGTTAGAAATATATGTAGGTTTAAACTGTAGTAATAGTTTATAGATTATACCTGATTGGTGCCTCCATTCCTCTGTGCATTTATTAATATTAATATCTGAGCATGTGTCAGTGAATGTTAGCTTATAGGGTTAGGGGTTAAACCTCTGTATCCCCACTTTTTAAAAAATCCACATGGTGTGTGTTTGTGTGTTTGTGTGTGTGTGTGTGTGTGTGTGTGTGCATACATGTGCACAACCTTGCCTCGGTGACTTATTCCTATTTAGTTGACCTTGGGAACTGCGGAATTAGCTGAAAGGCAGGTGAGCGGACAGGAAGGAACTCTGGGACACGGTCGCTGGCTCCTGTCTGAGCACATCTGTCTGCCAGCTGTGTGTGTGTGTGTGCGTGCTTGCGTGCGTGTGTGTTTACACCTGACCCCAGCCAAGTCATTGTCTGGGTCGTTCCCTCGATCCCCATCCCCCCCCCACCCCAACGTTTTCTTTCCTACTGTCAAGGAAACTCGACCAGACACAGCTCACTTGAGCTACCGCAGAACTGCCCAATACCTCAGTCACACACACACACACACACACACACACACACACGCACACACACACGTGCACACACACGTGCACGTTACACGCACGTGCCACCAAGAGGCTCGGGCTACCGCAACCTCTGAAAAAAAAATTGGTTAAATTCAAAGGTGATTAAAGTAATCAAAGCAAACTGAGGTTATTGAAAGAGGGGATCATGCAAAGCTTTGGCGAACAGGGCAGCCAGTGAGACACGCGCGGGGGAGGGGGGGGGGGGGGGGGGGACCGGTTTCGGGACGGTTTTGGGTTATGGCAGCACCACCACAACGGTGGTAATGTGCGGAAATAAAAGCGTTAAAATGATAAAAAAATTATTTTTTTA
>JAOEHI010004216.1:0-10186 GCA_025447815.1 Percopsis transmontana | reverse complement strand
ACACACACACACACACACACACACACACACACACACACACACACACACACACACACAAACACACACACACACACAAATCAGAATGGACGACAGATGTAAAGGTTTAAAACGAGATGCAAGCTGGGTTGTCATATTTAATACCGTTGCCCCACAGCAGAGATGAAGGGAGGCTGTGAATGAACCTGCTGTTTCTGCATCATACGTTGGCCGGCGAGCAGCGCAGGCCTCTGCCCCGAGGCGGAACTACATTGAGATCATTGTTCTAGCGCTCCCTCCCTTGGTCAGAGCTACGGGCCTTCGCTGTGGTGGGTCCAGACTGGACTTTACTGTAACATTGTTTTCCTAGGACATTTGTACTGTATGAGATAATACCCAGCGGAGCTATGGGGAGGATCTGAGACAAAGGATTATATGTGTACAAAAATGATGTGGACGTTTGATCGAAGGTGAATGGTCATGTTTCTCCCCTTGTGGTGCACTAATTGCCATAAGTACTGTAGCTAGTATGTACAATGCAGTGCAGTACAGAGATGGCCTTGTTCCACACAAACCCTGTGTCCAATTACGCACGCACACACTCTGTACTCCAGATGTCATGCTGTGTTATGCTGTTCTTGTTTTGTATACTTTTCAGTAGCCATGATACCTATATACAAGGGAGTGAGAACCCTAGTGGTATATTTTGAAAACACTGGGCCTGTGTGGATGTTAAGGGTGGTGTTGCGGTGATCTGTCTTCTATTAGTGCTAGTATTATTACTCAATGACTATCCTTTTCTGTCTCTCCCCTCCTCTTCTCTCCTCCTCTTCCCTCCCCTCCCCTCTCCTCTCCTCCAGCGTTTGAGAGCTGTTTCAGACCCAGTCATTGTAACATATTGATCTGCCAGAATGCAGAATGTGTAAAACACTAGGCCATTTTTGCCATATTGCCCCCCTGTACAATAACAATATGAATGTACCTACATCAGCATTGAAAGCTTATGAATAAACTACCGCTTCAAGGGTCCAAATGGAAGATTTGGCTTCTCATTTTCCTCTCACATCCATGCCAAAGCTTGTGGAATATACAGTATGTCACAATCTCTAGCTAATGGAGACACAACTGAAAGCTGTTACTTCATCAAGGGCTCTTCCAGCTCTGTTTCACATCAATACAAATGAGTTCAAATAAATTCAGCCGTGCAAATAAACATTACTGAGGAAAGGTTGAGTTATCGGAGAGAAAGTAGGACAGCAGAGAAGGAGGAATAAAAGATGAGATTTAGGACACTTTTATGTGTGGAACAAATAGGGAATGCGGAACATGACATGGATGTCAACTTCTTGGCTTTTGACATCCACGTCAAATAATTTTCCCATTGGCTTAGCGTGCAAAAGGAATGATCTGGTAATGAAAGAATGCTATTGTGCAACAAGGCCCTGATTGTTATCTCTGTGACTTATGGTCACATACATTTTTGTTGTGTGTTTGTGGCCATGACCTACAGGGTCCTGTGATGAAGAAAAGATGACATTCTTTAATAACTGTCTGTAGAGGGAGCTGTAAAGGGAGAAGTAGAGAGGAGTAGAGAGGAGCAGAGAGGAGTGCCAGCCACTCAGCACCCAGGTGTGCGAGGGCATGCATAACCAAACAGTATTTTTGTCACACAAATGGACACAAATCAAGGCCAAAGTACATTAACAACATCCCACTTTGTAGCACAGTTCTGCTTTTATTAAATTCTATTTATTTGAACATCTCACCGATAAAGTACACATTGCAAGATCAAATTTACTTTACATATCAACAGAAATCGCATTGCACAATATTGGTATGTATACTGCCAAATACTGACACTGCACAGTTGTCCTGGGAAACGGTCAGATCATAAGAATGCTACACCACAGAACAGAGCTCCCACTGTGTGGCAGGAAGATAACCTTCCCTAGCTGTCTGTGTTTCTGCTCCACCCTAGCCTCTTGTGTCAGTAAGGCTAATCAAAACTAACTGATATAGAGCAGAGTCTATAAACACACGCGCGCACGCACACACACACAAACAGAGTTGCACCTTGCTGCACAGATTATCTTATTAACACACATGCATATACACGTTCACATACACATACGTATATGCAGATGCAACACATGTATACACACACACACACACACACACACACACACACACAAACTGCCAGTGGGCCCACAGAGAAGGGCCAGTTTAATGGCTCCATTATTGAAGTGAAATGTCATATTGTGTGGTGTTGGGATGGCGTGGCTGGGGGTCAGGGTGAGAGTCAAAGGGTTTAGAGGTCAGCAGAATGCGATGAAATGTGCGATTGTACAGAGGGACACTGGTGCTATCGATCAGGAATGAGAGAGAGGGCGGGAGGGCAGAAAGGTCAGCCGGCACATGAAGGAAATTCTTTTTTTTTTGTCTTGGCGTTCCATGCTGCTCTTTATCTCTCTCTCTCGCTCACACACATTTTTTATTCTCTAATTTTTGCCGTTTCTATCTATTAATCCCACGCCCCCCTGAATTCAGTGTAATTGCTCAGACGTACACACATTTTTCCTAGACATTCAGAGCTTGAATTAAGCGGTTCTATAGGTCCCTCTAGTGGTAAAGTAGTGTACATGCAGAACATAATGTTCTGTTGTGAAAGTTCAAGGATGTGATGAGAGCATCTGAACCGCATATTAAGAAACCGCAAATAATATTTTATTACTAATATAATGGATAATGTTGTGATATAGTTTGTCTTTTATAGCTATATCAAATGCTAGCCAATTTAGGTTCAAATTACTATTTGAAACAAATGGGCTAGCTTTTGTGAATGAAACATCTCTAGTCCAATTAGGCTACAGGTAGACAACTTTGTAGCTACTAATACAATTTGTATATTTCAGGTGGATTAACCCTCAAGCAACCGGCATATTTCGCTCTCTAATATGACCGGCTGGGTTCTGATATGACCCCACTGCAATAAATTAGGAACGCAGGTCACATTGAACTCCCAAACTGATTTTAATGATTTGACATGTCATTAGACTTGACATTGAAGTATATATCAAAATTACAGTATTATTGTTGCTTCTTTTTTTCTTTCTTTTTTTTTTTTTACATTTTATGCTATCTGAAATAAAATCATTTAGATTTTTATATGAAACTGTGAATGACAGGAAATTTAAACTTTCATAAAATAGCACTTAAATGTTAACACAATAACAGTATAATCAACTGAAACTCCGTTAAGTTTTAGTGAAATGCAATAAAAAATATAAACATTTGTTGAAAAATATCACCAAGGCTTGACCAAGGTCAGATATTACACCAATCTGAAATTCTTCGATACATGACTGCAAATAGGAAAATTTGTCAACTTCAAATAAGACATAACTGCAATGCGCATTGAAAAAAAATAAAAATACAAAATACAATATATATATATATATACTTACATAAAATAAAAGCACCCAAAATGCGAATGTGGTGGTCCATGGTCATCACAGGCCTTTCCCCGAACCAAAAATTTATAAATTTGCTTTTGTTCCCACGGTTTAGTGAACAGTATAACTGTCATACCTATGCCAAGTCACAAGCATTAAATTATGCACAAAATAAACAGTTGAAAGTATGTGTGTGATTCAAATTAAAACTTCAATAATGCACTCACATACAGCTGCAACCTAAATATATTGTGTCCAAAACAATATATTATACATAAAAAAGTCTATAAACATATATTAATCTTTATGTATACACAATTTGAATATGCTCTAAAGTTTATCATTCATTACTAACACATACAGGTTATGCTTACATGAAACATAATTTTACTTGGAAAAAATTCATTTTCTAAGAAAATGTCCAGATGTGCGTGGTCTGCCTGGTCAAAATCTGCAGAATGAAGTTCCCCTGTCCTCTCTGTGAATATGTATCACTTGATATCTGGTCCCCACAGAAACATGAATTGTGAGAATGATTCAATTGATTCAAATGATTCTCATTTAATTTAGGCAGAATTCGTTGTTTTTTTCTGGGGTCAGATTGATCTCTAACAGATAAGTTATGGCTACAAGCTCAAAAAACATACTTGATATTGATTGCTCCTGTGAGACAATACTGCTGCAATACACAGTGGGTTAATTAATGTCTCTTTACAATATGCCACACATAAGCACAATGTAATAAATAGGTCAATATATAACCACCTACAGAGGGCAGTCTCTATAAAAAAAAAGAAAAAGAAAAAATGATACACGCACTATAAGAGCTCTTTATAGATATTTGTGGGCTACCGTAATAATTGGCAATGGCACAGCGATTGATAATCCAAGTTATTTTCATTGAATCACAATTCTGTGTCAATAGTTTTTCGCGAGTAGCTAAGCTAGCAATATGAATAACTGAAACGAGAATCCATACAACGATTCACTGGAAATGCAAATTCAGCCACCTACAGTATGTACTAGGAAATTAGCAGATGTTTTCTAAGTAGGCTACATGGGCGGAGCAAAAAGCCTACTTGATGTATAGGCACTCTGAACCCATTTGCTTTAAACAGAAAATTCTTGTAGATGATTTGCTCTAATACAGTAATACCAATAATACTAACCTTTAACTAGGCTGGTGTGAAGGTGTTATGTCAAGGTGTCTTCAATGTCTGGCCTCTAGGACACACGTTATTAAGGAGAGGGGCGGTTCTTCTCAAATTTCAGTACATTCATTTTTCCGGCAGCCAGTAGTCTACAGTCCCCTCAACAGACTTTTACTTTGACACCAACTTTCCCAGATGCTGCACGGAGCTCGGTGTCTTGGGAATAAACCGCCACTTTAGCCAGTTGGTTATCTTACTTTGCAATGAAAATGTGCAATTTCAATGATACTTGATTATTGAAAAACACACACCAAATTAATTTAAAAGTTTATGGTTTACAGTTGTGCATATTGCAGGCATTTACGAATCTTTGAACGGATTTTCACCCTGAACTAAGTGTATGGTAAGAGATGCAATCATTGTATTGGAGTGCAACTTCAGGACCACGGGCCGTCCAGCGTTTTTCTGGAGATCCATCTGCGTCCTGCCTGCGGGTTATTACAGGAAAAGTCAACAAGCCGAAGTGGAATGCACACGTGTAGCATAAACAATGGTAAGAGCGTGTTCCCTTTCACTCGAATCGTCGTTTGAACAAGCCAGAATAAACAAAAGTAAAAAAGTGTGCGACGTCAACAAAGCGCTGAATTGACAAATGTTAACTATGTAGATGTAGGACATAGACTACTGTGATTACTAAACCAGAATGAATGAAAAGTGCAAAAAATGTAGCCTATACAGTACTACATTCCACTTCTCTAATATTTCTCTCATAGATCCACAGGTTGTTCCACATATGTTGTATGTTTATGACTTGACTGCGCTTTCCACCCATCACCCATCTACAGTTACTGGCCTATCCATTATCGTAGGCTACACAGGATGGGTAGGCCTACCTGTCAAATTATAAACACATCATCTGAAAAAATAAAGTTCTTCCTGTCTGTGCATCTATTGCTAAATGCCGGCTGTCTGTATGTTTAGTCTTTCATCATTTTGTTTGTAGATTTAATTCCTTGTTGTTCAGATTCATAACTGATGATTAAATATCAAACTGGCACCGTTTTCCTTGCCATTATTTTTAAGCAAATAGCCTCTATCTAAACAATAATATAGGGTAAATGTCAACCACTTCTCTTTCAAGTCATCCCTATATAGTAGTCTCACGTTTCTTAATTGTTTCCATGTGCAGAGCAGACAGGCTGCTGGTTTGAGCTGCCCCATATGGAAGCCAAGGGAGAGGAATATGCTCTTCTCATCTCTTTTCGTCTCTTTTCGTCTCCTCCAGTTGGAACTGGAGGAGACTTTTTTTATGGGTTCCTATTTGTGTAATGTCACTTAGTGTGATATTCCATGCTGTACATTAAAAAAAAAATCAAATGAATAGTAATGTATTTGCAAGACATTTCTAGTCTTGCTAAGACATTGCTGGAGTTTTGGGGCCCACATTGGAATTCACTGTTCTGGACCCACAGCCACCTCCATAGTGAAAGCATAGCCACACATTGTGGGTTACACACAAGGGACTGCTGCCCCACTGTTGTTTCTTGTGCGTTTGGCTGCACTTTCCTGTTTCAGAGCTTTGTGTGTTAATGTGTTTGTATGTATGTGAGAGAGTGTGTGTGAGAGAGAGTGTGTGTGTGTGTGTGTGTGTGTGTGTGTGGGGGGGGGGGGGTGTAGTGTGTCCTGTGTGTTTCAGTGTCAGGTGTGTGTGTGTGTGTGCATGTGTTTGTGTGAGAGAGAGAAAGAGAGAGAGAGAGAGGTTAAGGTAGTGTGTAATGTATTTTGTGTGTTTCAGCGTCAGGTCATCAGATGTGTGTGTGTGCATGTGTGTGCGCGCGCGTATGCGTGTGTTTGTGAGTTCACACGCCCACACAGGCCTTATCTTTCCTGCACCATAAAAATTAGATTTTTTTTTTATTATTTGAAAGGCTGCAGAATTCCAGTCTGACTTGTATCAACACACACCTATTCCTTCCCCTTCTCTGTAACACTTAAACACACTTGTGCACACACACACACACACTTACACACTCAGACACACACACACACACACAAATCAGTGTCATACTGTATACGTATGCACAGATACCAACACATATAAATTCACATACACACACACACACACTCAGCGAGGCAGAGTGGTTACTGCATTATGGGTGACCCATGAAATCTGGGCTTCCGTCACCTGTGAATCCGTGGCGTCCTGACAAATGACTGCGGGGGGAAACTCTATCTAAACACGACAGAACCTTAGACCTATCCCACACAGCCAGCGGGTTCCTCTGTATCGAAATGTGCAGCCTTATCGCACATCGCTTGCTCCTGTTGAAAACCAATGAGATAAGCAGATTATTATCCCCATGTTTGGCAGGTGGAGATGGGGAAAGCAACTGCTGAATTGATGTGTCGGGGGAGAATGGGCTACATGTGAAAGCACTAGTAGATGCTAGATAAATACAGCTGAAATTAATATGTGCATAGAGGTTTATAGAAAAAAAATTATTGTACTTAAAGGTTCAAGATGCACCCACTTTCTTACTAGTTTATCAGGACAGTGAAAATAACCATGCATTCCTGTTGATTAACATAGAGTCTTGCCGCCTTTAGAGGTCCAGTCAACGCAGTTCCAGTCAACGCAGGCCTTATAACATTAAAATGATCTTAGGTTTGACTGGGTATGTTCACAGCATAGGACCATAATTAAACCAATGAAGATTAGTTGCTGGCATATACACAAAACCAATTGCAGCATGTCTCAATGCAAACATACTGCCTATTAGCTAATCCCATAATGCATGTATAGCCACTGTACACTGTTATTTCTCACCATTTTGATATGCGTGTATAAATAAATGAAGGATTTTCTACTCCCTTATTGTTCTAAAAGCTTTGAAGCCCTGCTGGAGAGAAAAACAACTTCATAAGTGCTTTGTCTCAGCACATGTCAAGTAAACGAGACAGCTGGCACTGACAGTTGCAATATAGTGGGTGATTGATCAACAAGGCATAGAAACCATTTCAAAATATGCTAAGCGAATGCAGCTGATAAAATAAAGGTTGAATTTAGCACTGTACAACAACGGAGTTTAGCCACAATGCTACAGCAGGCTAGTGGCCATTGTATAGCTTTGGACAGGTCCCCTCACAGCATTTAGATAAGTCCAACAATCTTTGTAAGGGCGAGGACGCAGCCTGTCTCTCTCTCTTTGTGTCTCTTACCGGTGTCTTTTTGTCTTTTCTCTCTACTTGCTATTGTTTGGCTCTATTCTTGCCTCTATGTTGACGTGTGTGTGTGTGTGTGCACTGTCATGCTTGGCCTATGTGTTTTGCACCACAATTTCAGCAGACTAGTCATGTCAACAAAACAGTGCATTCAACAAAGAGACAGAGGTTATATGAATAGAAGAGATTGGAGGAGAGGCCAGATTGAACAAGATGTGAAAGGAAGCAGAGGGCCAAAGACGATATGAAAAGAGAGATAAAGCAGGTATTTATTGGGAAGTTACCATGCTCTCTGGGAATAGTGGTTCAGCAGCACCACACAACATGAATACTTACATAATGAGGCCCTTGAATCTTTTGTGCAATGTTTACGGTGTTTTGGCTGTCCGACATCCCAAAACTGTAGTTAAAATATTACATTAAACACATAGCGTTACTAATTCATCAAGGTTTTTCCTGAGGGAGGGAATGCATGGGACTTTCTTTCTTCATTGACGTGGCACTGTTTTGGTCCGCGCTTCAGCCATTGTTGTAAAATGTTAGTCTTGGTTATCTTTTGGCTGCCTCTGACGAATGCTCATACAGAACCTTCTTCTTTGGAGAATGGAATGTACAGGGAACACATTCAACCATGTGCACTTCCATTACAGCCATATGGACCAAGCAATTTTGTGCCATTGTGTAATTACTTTCAGAGCTACAAGCTGATGTCTGGTGTTATGCCGCATACAGCTTGGAAGATGAAGCACTTCATCCTCCATTTTTTACCAAATGAAAAAAAATAAACGTATTGTTTGTTTACAACCAGCTTTGTAACAAAGCCTTTGTATTTCAAGGAAAAATTGCTTTAGTTGTTGAATTGAAAGATGTTTTGTGACTGCAATGGGCAGACTATAAAGAAGTGTCAATGCAATTGAATAGGATCCAGATGGAGTGTTTTTGTTTTTTTATAAACTCATGTCAAGATGAACCCATGAAATTCAAATGAAGCACCAGCCCTAGCACACGCTGATATTCTAGCCCTGTGTATCTTTTAGAAACATCACATTTTCTTACGATTTTTTCTATGTCTTGCTGAACCTGTTTATATTTATTGCGATAATTGGTAATCAGCACAGTTCCCCATGCTCAGAAATGAATGTCTTTGGGGCCACATATTGAATATATCGGCTACAATATAGTCAAAAAGTATGCTCCATCCGTTTCCCATAATCCTTAAAGATGTTAAATACAGTAGGTGGTTTTGCTGGACATCAAAGCTTTAATCTATACTGTACTCACAGGGGTAAAATGTCGGTAAGCTTAAGATAATTGCTTGCTATACAGTGGCCCTAATACTCCCCCGCTAAAATCTTTACAGCAATGAATAGTTGTTTTTAGGAATTTGTTACTGATCAAATGGCAATTGTGTGCTTTGCTGACATAATTCACACTAGTACACACACACACAAGCTGGGGAGCAGATTGCCTGCTGTCACAAATCTAATACACAGCATCACACAGAAGCTAGATGACTGGCAGGTGCATCATAGTGAACATAACACATAAGCAGATGTTTCTGTGCCCCCTCTGAGCACCTACTGCTCTGTCTCTCCTGTCTTTCTTCATCAAACATTCATAAATCTCTTGTCAGTTATTCGACGGAAATCTCTAAGAACCGCTCTGTCATACTGAGATGGGACACAAATGGGGCATGTGAATGGTGACCACAATCATTCATTTGGTGAATGGAACGGTCATGTTGGTATTGGATCCAAGTGCAGGAAGGTTCGGAGACAAGAATGTGGGTAATTAAGATATTTTACTGAGGCAGAATCGTGGTCAGGGTACAGGCAAGTTTCATTCACACTATCCTCACAGGCAGAGGTACAAAACGGTAGGCAGGAATCGGTAACTAAGAGGCTGATGGTAAAGACAACTGGAAACACTGAGACGCAACATACAACAGAGCACACAGGACTATAATATGACAAACAACAGCTAGCAACAAACAGACAGAAACACAGGGCTTAAATACAGGGGAGCACAGGTGAAAACAATAACCAAATCAATCTGGGGAATGGCTCCTTGCCATTACAATATATAAGTATATACTTAGGTATATACATTGACGTAACCATAGCATACGTTCAGTGATAGAGATAAAACATTTTCAAATAGATTTAACAGTTCGATCAAACAGTTATTCGATCTCTCTATATGTCGTACGTCTACAGGAGCAGAGCAGGAAAGAATCTATACTAGCAGTGTTTCTGCATTTACCGATTGTAATTTTGGCAGAAGATTATGCATTGATATCAGATACTATCAAGACTATTTGGATTTGACCACAACCTTTATATATATATATATATATATATATATATATATATATATACATACACT
>JAOEHI010004215.1:0-10186 GCA_025447815.1 Percopsis transmontana | reverse complement strand
AACAGGTCGTGTTGATACAAACTCTCTGCCTACCCGGGTCTGCTTTTGGGTTCACATTCCCCGCTACTCACAACAGGATCATTCCATACATCCACATGTGCTACCCTGAATCTCTGCTGTGATATACCTCCTAAAAGCATCACCTTCTCTGGGTGTAACCAACGAGACACTATCCAACATGTGGCCCCACCAAAACGTGACCTCAGTTCTTCTGACAATCCCCGAGGCTCTTTGTCTTTGCTGCTGCCAAGATTTTAAATAGAATCCTGACTCAGGGGGGTGAAAAAGATTAGAAAAAGCCTGTCAGTCAAATGGAAATGCTCAAGATGAAGACAGTGTCCTCTTGGCGAGCAAGGTGAGCAGCACACTAGTCACACAAGACGCCATAGGATGCTGAGAGAAGACAGCAGTGAGAATAAAGGGCCAGCTTTATCTGACATTTTCAGCTGGAAACCAATGCACAATAGGCTATATTTTCCTGATAGGGTTTCTGCCATACATACTTACTGTCAGATTGAAAACACTAGGCATATTCTTTCCTCAGGTAAGTCCACAGTGACCCTATTCAAGCGTGTGCTCAAAAGCCAGAAAGCAGTGATGAAAGAGTTAAACCTAACAAATACATGAGGGAGTGTGTTTGTTCATTTGTTTTTATTATTTTAACAATTACAACTAATGACATTACCAAGGCTACATTCTTTAGATTGTTTTAGTGTTCTATTATCTTGCATTATTCTCTTCTTTTAACTTTTTATTTTATCTACTGAGTCATTGTATTTTTATAATGTGCTATATAAATAAACTTTGATTGATTACAAATACTTTTTAAATGGATTAAAAATCAGGAAATAAAAAATTACATCTCAGTATTTTCACTTCAGATGTTATTGTAGGCTATGAAAACCACAACACTTCTTTAAACACGTGAAAAAATGTTCTGTCAGCTGAGTGTCGCCAAGCGTGCGTACTGTAACAGCCTGCTCAGGGCCAGGTTCAAAGACCGTTACGCACGCGGTTTATAGCGAGCAGAACGCCTTTGCACTTTGATCCCCCACAGCATTTATTAATAAGCGTTTACTGCTAATCAAAGTCAAACATTAGCCCTGTATTATGAGATGAACGTAGAAATGACATATGGTGTTCACTGGTGATTAATCTTACCTTCGTATAACAGCATATGATCAACACTAAAGGCAGCAGGTATCCTATGACCAGGATTGTCACCTTATAGGTCTGTTTTGAAGCACCGATCCATTTTTCCCAACAAAAGGTGCTGTTTGGGGCTTCTGGGTGGTTGGTCAGTATTTGGTGTTGAGCCACCGGGACAGAAAAGATCAAAGACAGCATCCAAATAACGCAAACACCGATCAGGGCATTCCTCCTGTTCCGAATACAGGGTGACTTTTTGGAGAGCACCACGGCGATGTACCTGTCCACCGACATTGCCACCAAAGTGAAGATGCTTACTAACATAGTCACCATGACAAAATAGTGGCCAAATTTACACAAGAACGCTCCAAATATCCACTCCGGTAGGGAGTAAATGGTTGCGTGAAAAGGCACGCAAAACAGCAGGAAGAACAGGTCCGCTATGCTGAGGTTCAGAATGAAGATGTTTGTGGTGCTCCTAGAGCGCTTCCCGTTCTTGATATTCCCGATGACAACTATCACCAAGGTGTTCCCAACCACGCCGAGCAGGAAAATAACTCCGAATATCACGGGGAGTATCACAGCCTCTGGGCCGCCTTGTTCCTCTTCCGATCCGTTTTCGGTCCGGTTCGCGTCCAAAATTTGGGTCCACATCGTTTCGTTGCTTGGCAGCAGCATGTCTTCCTTCTCAGACAAGCTCACACAAGAGTTTGTGACAGCAGCTGCGCTCCCGTCTCTGGGAAAAGTGTCCAGACCCTCTTCCTCTCTCTTGTCCACAGAATCGCACAGCGGGCTTTCGCTTTGTTTTACGGTCTCTTGTCCTACATGACACTAAAAACAAATGGTTTTCTTTCTTTCATTCCAGGTTATAGACTACCAAACACGTTACACACAGAAAAGCGCACCAAGATAGGCACTGCACGTTCTATCCCTTAATAGTTTTCGTCCTGTCAAAACTTTCTGGAGCCTGGTTCTCATGCTTCGTCCGCATCAGCTTCCAATTCCGACAGTTAACTCTCCAGTCTGGTTCCACACAAACACACAGGGAACCACGCCTAGTAGACCTGTGACAGTTCTGTCATACTGTAGGTCTACTAGGTTGAAGTTAGATTTCGTTGTTCAGTTCTTTCGCAGTTTTTTCACCATAGGTAAGGAAATTGAATCGGGTTGAATCAAATGCCACTATGTAAAATTGATACAAAATGCGCACCTACAGAAAATGTGTATTGACTGGGTAGGCTAAGAAACACATTTTATAATAGGGGGAAGCAAAAAAACAAACAAACAAACAAACAAAAAACAAGCATAAAATCATAAATTATAAATAAATAAAATAGACCATGGCGTATTCACTTAATAATAAATAATATATATTAAAAGAGTATATGTTTATTTAAAATATATAAAACATTATCTTATCAACATATCAAATTGTCATCTTGATTTACATGTTTTTACATGTATATATTAATTGTATATATAATGGAATCCTTTTTTAGAAGACATGCCATTACATTAATTTATAATACATTAATTTATAATACACCTTCATTGATTGATTTTTAAGTGTTTAGTTAGGCCTATTATATTTTGCAATATTTTGTTGTTGTGTGCTGGAGTTTTGCATTGTCCCACTCTGCCCTCTTGCTTTGATACACACCTATTTTCATGAGAAGAATCCTGTATGGACCAGTGGTGTCTTGCAGTAGGATATTTAAAGAAATAGCAACAATAGAAGTAGAATAAACTGAATGAACGATAGTATTAGCAGTAACACGGAGGAGTGTGTAACTCTACTGATACTATTCTTTTGTTCTTTTCCAATCATTTAAATTGGAAGTGGATAGATATAAACCTAATGATGCATCCCGTCAAGTTCCTTGACTTATGTTTTTTTTTCCCCTTCATTTCCTTCTTGTTTCAGATAACTTCACTTCAACTTCAGATTATGTATGTTTTGTAGTTTATTTAAAATTACACTTCTTGGTTTAATCCCAGTGTTGCCATTGTGGATGAAACTAATGTTCCATAAACATTGTTGTTTTTGTCTTGTGTGAACCTGAGTGCTGAGTGGTGCTGAGCCCCGTGTGTTTCCGCCAGTTCTGATTGTTGGTCCCGTCCTGATTGGTTTCACCTGTGTCTCACTGTCTTCCCCTTGTGTTTTTCCTTTCCTCAATGCCAGTTCGTCTTTGTACCCTAGTTGTCAAACATCCCAGCCTTTTGCCTCCCTTTTTGTTTTCCTGGAATTGTGAATCTTCTACCCGCCTTTCCACCCTGCCTCAGCCTGCTTCCTTGCAGATTTGTTTGCTAAGTTTGGACTGCTATTCTGTGTACCGAACCCACTGATCTCAGTAAAGACTTCCCTTTCTGTTGAACTGCAACCACCTGAGCCTTGAGTCTGTCTCCTCCTGACTCTGTGAAACCAACAGGTTTTTAGATGTTATCCTGTCCCCTCAATTTGACATAATCCTTTTGCATTCCTATTTATTAGGCCAGCGCTTCCCCCTGATAACCAATATCCACGAGGTGGTGTGAATCTTAAAAATATATATTTTTCAGGGTTTATCAAATGGCAAAACAAATAAAAGTAGGGTCAGTGTTAAGCATACTGTATGATTTGGATTTGTCTCTTCATGGAGACTGTAGTCTAAACGTCAGATTGTGTTTCTCTGTTACAAGAAGCACACATGAGGATTACTTTGTAGTAATCCAGTGGTTCTAGCCCCAGACTCACACATTCTTGCCCCAGCTCAATGTTTATGTTTGAAACACAAACATAATGAGGGGGGGGGGGGGGCGTAGAGAAAACAGTCAACCACTCAGCACTCAGTTCACACGAGACAAAAACAACAATGTTCATGTAACATTAGTTTCAATGGCAATATTGGACATAAACCAAGGAGTGTAGCTCTAAATAAACTGCAAAACATACATAATGAAGATATAATCAGTTATTCTGAGGGAGAATACCAACTGTCAGGCTGGAGGAGGGTCACAGCTACTCCATTTGCAGGAGACATTATGAGAAAGGACAGGTGTTGATGACTTGAGGGACCTTTGGCCAGAATCACTAAAAATAATGATGTTCTGCTAAGGCCCAATGTCCCAGCATACCAGTTAGATGTTATTGTAGGTCCTGGGCAGGCAGCCCTGTCTTGTGGAGAGGTTAATGATTGCACCTCACTCACAGCTTGTCAGACTACAGGACTCCAATACAGTTCAGCTCCATTCAAAGCTGACTGTTGCAGAAGGGAAACCTTGTGGAATCGGCTCAAAATCAAAAACTAAATCACATGATCAAATTGTAAAATGTAAAATCGCATAACTTAAGACAAGCCTATCGTGTGCATACATAAGTGAAAATTGCCAAAGTTCCCTTTTGCAAATTACCAAAGTTCCCTTTTAGGGATTTTTTTGTATTGCATTGTAAATTGTATTATACATTTTAGAAATTGTAATATAAATATAAATAGTTATTTACCACCATCAGTTAAATACCATCTTTAAATCTTGTCCAGGATAGAATAATGGGCCCAAATTACAACCATGCATGTTACTGAAATATGTCAAGACAGTCCAAACACACTCTAGGACTGCAACAACTAATTGACGTTGTCAAAAAAATTTGATGATGAAAATAGTTGGCAATGAATTTCATTATCGATTAGTTGTCAAGCACACTGTTCTGAATTCTTCAACTTTAATAATTAGTTACGTTCTAATACATATTGCATTTAGTTTCTTTTTACTCTTATTCTTTGGTTGTTACATTATGTAAGTCATGCAAGTCATCATGTAAGTTACGCTATTCATCTAGCGTAGTAGTTTACGCAAGACTTCCTTGCGGTGGGTTTCTCATTGAGCACTACACGCGACGTCATTCGCTCGGGTAACGCGGTGCCATGAGCGGTACACAGCTGTACACGTGATCAGTTAGGGATGATGTAAATTGTTGTACACTTAATCACACTGTTTTATCCCTGGCTTAACCTGTACAATAGGTTATAGACCAGTGATAATATGATGTGATAATTTAGGCCTATTAGGAATAGGCCCAACACATCTGCACATTGCAGGAAAACATATCTAAAGAATGTTGAACAGGGTAAATATCATTTATATATTAGCTAACCTGCGTAATGCTAGAGTTGCAACCATGAGGTAAGCACTAAGCAACATCACTAGCCATATGCTAGTGGCGTAACATTAATTGCCTATTCAATACGTTTAACTCTGACTGAAGGGTTTAAATAGTCTTCTCACCAGCAATCATTCAGGGGCGAAACCCATCACACCCTGTGACTTGTGAAATGCACTATGTGACTTTATTGTAATGAGAAAAAAATTATGTTATGCTTTATGAAAACCTGTTTGTATTTCATGTATTTTATGCATATATAAATCTTATTATTGTTATGTAGGTATTTTGGCATTGCTTGTATTATTTTGAAGATAGACAACTAATCGATTAATCGCAATAATAATCGGCAGACTAATTGATTATCAAAATAATACTTGCAGCCCTACACTTCTCTCAACGATTTGTTATCAATCAATAATTAAAAGCACGAGCTCAGCTCGTTGGAACGCCACTACTCGACTGTTTTGTCTCTTTCCGACTCGCGCCTGCACTCGGCACTCCCGCCCGTTACACTCCTCTCCATGCCTCTGCACCTTGTAGCCGTTGTGGTGAATAAGAATGTGCTCTGAATCAATGTACCCAAGTAAAAGAGGATTATACATTAAGAACTCACAATTAAAGTTATACTGGGCAGAAATCTCACGAAGCTGGAGAGTTTTAGTGCTTATGAATGGATAAAAGAAATGTATTAAATATGAACTAATGGATTGAAGGCTTTCCCTAACAAATTCATGTGCATTCATTAAAACAAGAGCACAGTTTATAATCACAAATCCTCCTGCACTATCCAGGCCTCATTGGTCTAAATCCAAGTAAAACCTACTCTCCAGTCTTCCTTTAAGCTTTCATTACCTCATTAATTCCACCATGCAAGGAAATACTAGGGGATGTAGATTATCTTCTTACAAAGTAAGTACTACAGCATAAGTGATGCTTTATCTTACAATATGTACAATGGAGTTACAATATACAAATATTATACCGTATACTGTATGTGACTATTTAAAATACCAACTGTATATTCAGAGAAGTGGACAGAGTTAGAGAATAGAGTGCAAATGTCAGGTTGTAGGTACAGTATGAACAGCATGTACATTTGTGAACAGAATTTAACCAGGTGGTGCTGTAAGTAAACTGGCCGTGTTGATTAGTTGGAGCTGAGGCTAAATGTAACCATAAATAACAGAGAGATCATATTAAGTACAGCACAGTCTCCTCAGTGCTTGGACTTGGACTTGTCTGCAGCATTCGACACGGTAAACCACCAGGTCCTTCTATCAACCCTTGCTGAGCTGGGCATTGCCAACTCGGCACTCTCCAGGTTTGAGTCCTATCTGACAGATCGCTCCTATAGAGTCCTCTGGAATGGACACCTGTCCAAATCCTGCAAATCCTCACCACTGGAGTTCTGCAAGGATCGATGTTGGGACCCTTACTCTTCTCACTGTACACTAGATCAAACTTTCATGGTGTGTAAAAGAAATAAAAATGGTTACACAGTGACGGTTCTGACTTACTTGGCACCCAGGGCAAGATCAGCTACCTATACCCACCCCACCCACACTCCCAAGAAATAACACCAAAGTTAATGTCATTTTGTAGCTCCTGTAACTAACTAGGTTTTAACATTATTGCAATGACTTTATGCATAATATATATGCCTAACTAAAAAGATGACGTAGCATACCTTTTTCTTTCGCCCATCGCTGTTCTTTTTTCGGAATTGTGCAACTGAGGGGTTAGACCGTTTCATTTTATCCGTTTGCTAAAAGTTCACAACGTACACTTGAGTCAATCAAGGGTCGAGACTGAATCAATTCACCTTTGCAGTGTACAGACAGTTGTGTTATATATGACCATTGTTATTTCTCGTACACCTCATGAAACAAGCTTGCAAAACAAAATAAAAAAAAATTATAATAATTTGCGAATGTTCTCTTGCAACCACGAACCTCAGTGTACAACCGCAACATTCAAAATACTATTTTTTTATATTTTGCACTGGGTTTTAATTCCATACATTTTATTGTAAAGTTTCCAAATGACTGCTGGGGCATGTTTTACTTTACCATGAGTCTTCTAAAACACAACCTTTGTTTCCATCTGAGATAGTTTAAATGAAACTCTACGTTCAACTCACTGGTGTAATATTACTAACAATCAATGCCATGGCTGTCATCCCTGCTCAGCTGAGAGAATCGTGAACCTTCCATCATTAGCAGACTCTTCTCTGCTAATGATGGCAGTGCACCAAGGTTGTACATGTGAACGAAAATGTGCGCACGCACAAGATGAGGTTACTAAATAGATGTTGAATGATTTAATATTTTAAATCACCACCATCACACTACACACAGCTTTCACAAATTTAAAAAATAATAATAATACATAATACAATAATGTAATAATACAATGGGTAAAATCTGAAGAAAAAAGTAACTTGGTATCAGGAAACTGATATCTAATAATTAGGACGAACAATTCCTTTTATTAAAAATTATGTTAGGTAGCTGATTTTTAATTATATGTTTTTTAACAATTAGGGCACCGAACAGAAACTCCCTCCTCTTCTCCTTTATCTGCTGGCAGACACATATCGTCACGGTCACGGATATTGGACCTCAGCCGTAGTGTATTATATTGTATTATATCGACCTGGCCTGGCTTGCTTTTTTGTCTTCTGTCTCGTCAACGGACTAAAAAACACTACGTGTCAGACAGATACGTGTTATTTTTGAGTTGTCCAATGCGCAAATTGCTCACAGTTTCATTGAGAAAATTACTGTGATTTCAACAAGGCAGGGTAGCTTTTCTTCACCTCAGACACAATTTTGTGTCTCATCTCATACATTATAAAATTTGTTTTCACAGCTGTACTGGCTACAACTTCTTTTTGTATTCTGCATTCATCAATCAGTTCAGCTTCCAGATGTAATGTGCTGCAGGTCAATACTCATTTTTGTAAATATCTTAAAGGCCCTGAGGCAGGGTAGGCTAGTGGTCTGGGTGTTGGACTCCCAGCCAGAAGGGCAAGGTGCCTAACCCCTATCTGCTCCATGTAATAGCAGCATGCAATTGTAAGTCACTTGGGATAAAAGCATCTGCTAAATGACCTAACTATATTATCCAACTGTCATTTTAGTTTCTTCCTTCGAGCAAACTTTTCCATATTTTTTTTTTACAAGACCTAATTGGATTGCTATGAGTGGGAGTAGCATGATAGGTCAGAAATGGTAACAATCTGCAAATCTCACTGGCTTGTTTTACAATTTATTTCAGGGAGGAATTTAGACAGATTTCAAAATTAGTCCAGTCCCCTTAGGTCTCAGACAACAAAACTGACGACACAACTGAAAAAACTGGGTTCACAGCCATGTATCTAGTGGATGCATAATGTATTGGTCACATGATGCAAGTAATAGCCAATCCCATTGGCTTCAACAAGATCACAGCGTAACAAATAGACTAGTGCTTTAATGTGCTCTCCTCTAGGTTTCTTAGCAGGAGACCTTAAATAGATCCATTAGCCTAGGCAATCAGTTTGTCCTTTCAGGTTGAATGAGGTTAATTGAAATATTGAATGTTCTTGTTTTCAATGTGTAATGATGCACATTGACTGTCTTATGTTGGAAGACAATGATACATTTGCATATATTCTGTTTTGTGAATAAAAAGGTTAAGGACAGTAGTAATTAGTTAAATTACGAAATAGGCCAACATTAACATACACAAAATTGGTGTGTGTGATTTTGTCTTTACCCGGAAACTACCACACGTCTGCGCTAAGACATGGTCTGACTAGGCAGAGACGCTGGAGCAATATTTGGTTTTATTTGACACCAAATTAGCACTGCGCTGCGCCATCTGATTTTGACTGACATACCCTCTGCGCCCCTACGCCATTTTGGTGCATGCAATGTCATGGTGAGCCAGGAAATTAGCCAACGTGCGCAGGCCTTGTGCTGTCTGGAAACTAGAGCCCTGTATGTCTTCAGGTCACAACAAAAAAACAAACTTAGAAACGGCAACAAATATCTGTGGAAACCATTATTAAAGGCAACTGATTGATTTTAGTAAGTCATACAATTGTTTGTTTTACTACAAGAAACCTAGAGGAGAGCACATTAAAGCACTAGTCTATTTGTTACGCTGTGATCTTGTTGAAGCCAATGGGATTGGCTTTTACTTGCATCATGTGACCAATACATTATGCATCCACTAGATACGTGGCTGTGAACCCAGTTTTTCCAGTTGTGTCGTCAGTTTTGTTGTCTGAGACCTAAAGGGACTGGATATAATGTACAGGAAAGTCTTTCGCTATCCATTACCAAATTGGCAGTTTGCTATGACAGAGAGCGCACCGCTTTTAGAGGGAATGAGAGGATCTGATTTGTCGTAATAGAAGACAGCCTTACTGATCATTTAATCATTCTAATCCAACCCTTTTACAACTGCTCCACCATTAGATTAGATCGACCTGCGCCGTGAACTTGCGTCTTGACCCGTAAACACTTTTACTAATGATTCACAGACTGTCCAGCCGTTTGGGCCTAAGGTGTGAAAGACAATAGAGGGGATCTTATTTGTTTTTATTCACCAAGTCACCATTTGGACCAATCTTAGTTTATTTGGGTTAGCAACATTTTATGAAACTACAGTAGGCGTACATGTCAATCATGTAACACTAAAAACAACATGCATCACTTTTATGTAAGATGCAATGTGTGGTGGCAGAATTTGGTCTTCTCCCCCTTCATGTGTTCTAGTGTGTTTTGGTGTGTTTTGTTATCATTGTAGAAATACTTGACTCTCTCTGTCAGCCTGGCATGTAGTGTTTAGGCGAGACTGGTAGATTAGGGGTGTTGTTGTTCCCTTCCAAGTCGTGCGTCACAGCTC